>JAAMPD010001340.1:0-25912 GCA_025266255.1 Trissolcus basalis | reverse complement strand
CATAATTAATGAAAAAAAAGAAACATATAAAATTGTAATTATAAATTTTCTTTAACGTTATTCTTAAATTGTAATAATGAGTTTATTTCGTGGAACTGGAGTTTTAAAATAAGAGTTTCATTTTGATTCCAGAGTGCTCTTACGGTTGAAATGGTTTGAAAAAGCCGAGGAAAAAAAAATAGGAAGCGAAAAAAGCAGACGAAATTGACAGAGACTTCATTAAGAATGTTCAGAGTTCGATATCTAAAAGACATTTGCACGTTTTGTCATCAAATTGAAAATAGAAATGGCCCTGCAGCGTTTGGACCAGACGCATATTTACGGTTCGCCGTAAATAAAGGGTTGGCGAACTCCTGCGCCCGACGATCGCGACAATTCACGAGACTATTTTCGTTTTTCGCCGCCTTTGGCGGCTCGATTTTTCACGCAACTTGTCTCCGGCATGCGAGAGCCACCTTCCGCGTTATTTGCGCGTACTTGAGTTATGTCAATGTTGTATTTCGGTCGCATCGCCCGAACCGATTTATAACAGGCACCACTGTCAAATAATTTTTCAATGCAGAATCGTATAAACGTTTTTTTTGCCTCTTTCAAACAACTTCGAAGTTGAAATCAATTTTATTGGTTTTATATATATGTATATATTTATTAATTATTATCATCATTATTATTATTGAAATTATTTTCATTCTTTATAGATGTGATATTTATAATAAAAGTTGAGTCACAGTAGAAACAAATATTGTGGGGTAAAAAAATTGATGTATTGGGAATGACTGAAAGCGAAATTTAAAAATTTGTACAAAAATTGAGAATGGCGAAACCAGTATGGCGAAATGTTTAAATGATAAATAAGGTGCCAATAAAAGAAGAGTGGAGTTTCCGTGAGGCACAATGCGGGGTAGTAAACATTTTATGAGAGTTTTTCGCACAATATGTTTCGCGAAATTCTCGCTTAGAAAAGAAGTGCAAAAAGTTTTGTGTCAGTCGACTTACAACAACACAGAACGAGCTTAAGAAATGAATAAATCCTTTCAAATGGAATCTCGAATGGAAGAATTTTTTGGCACAATTTGACGTCAGGAAATATCTGAAGACATATAAATCAAACAATACACAATACTGGCTCGGACAATTTTAAATTGTAAAATTGAATATCAAACATTCAGCTTTCTTAAGTTCACACTTTTTTTGCAAAATGATTTCTGAACGTTATCTGAACAAATATTAAATATAAATAATTCAGTTTTAGTAATTTTACAAATTGTAATTTTTTTTCATAATTCGTTCAATAAAATAGAAAAATATCGTTAGATATCTTGTTTGTTTTTTTTTCGTGTACAATTTTGATAAAAGATAAATTTAGTTTGGAAAGATTTGATTTGTTGAACAAATTTTTTTGCAAAAACTATTGGGTTTAACGTTGTTCTGGATATTCTAATAACTTTTAGAAACTCAACATTTACAGAAGAAGAGAAAGAGTAAAACCTGAAGCGTGTTATTTTCGGCCAAAATTGTATCGAATTGTGACTGTAAAATTTTGCTGCAACGGCATCAACTTCGTCATGAAAAATAAAAGTCGGTGGAAGTGCCGTTCCGCGTTGACACTCTACGTTCGTACAAAATCTTCAAACTTTCATATGTTGCCTAACCCTAAGCCAATTCCGTCTAATTTCATATAACTGTCAACTTCGTTAAACAATATATTTCTCAACAAAATGTCTACTTTTTTTCTCAATTATAATTATTAATAGTAAAACACAAAACTTATTAAAAAATAGATAATATTTTTCAATCACAAATTAAAAATTCAAACTTGGCACATAAACTTTAATGTTTTTAACAATTCATTTTTGTGTATTTCGAACCTGAAATTCGTATAAACTTTTAGATGACTGCAATGAAATTACATGTCGCCTCCACCTTTCCTCATTTTTACATTTTATTGCCCATTAATTTTCGATTTAACTACAAAACTAAGTAAACAACGAAAATGGCAACATTATAACCAAATAAACCAGCAGCAAAATATAAAAGTGAAATTAAAACATTTTGATTTATTATCATTGCATTTTATTATTTCTTATGTGAACAAAAAAGAAAAAGGAAACAAATTGTCATAAATCTAAATGGGCGAGTCGAAAAGAAGGATGACAAAATGATCTATTATTCGAGCGTTCATCGATCGCAAAAGTTTCGTGATATTGTAATGAAAAATGATGTCTCGTTAAAGCTTTGTCTATGAGACAAATATTGCGATATTAAAAATGAACTGATACCTCGGCCGCCATCGGTCATGCCTCGCAAAAACCGAGCCTCATGAGAATTCAGATATTGATTTGCAAAACTCGAGATAAATTGGTAGCGTGTTCTACAGTAATACCGCTACCGTGCATTATGATGCGCCTGACCACGTGACGTAATTGACCGCCCCTTTGTAACCAGCCAAGATAGAAAAAAATCATCCTACAAATCATCCACTGTTTTCTGACCCTCGTTCTGACTTTTCAAAATTTTATAACCATTCCACCAAAACAAAATATTAATAACAAACTAAAACCAAATAATACATAAAAAGTTACACACCACTAACTTATTTTAATTCAATTTTATTATTAAAAAAATATTTTTCATATTAAATTCTGATCAAACAATGTTTTTAGACTTCCTTTCCTGATTTTCCTGTTTTAGTTACTCACCGAAAAAATAACTAAAATTAAATAACAAAAGAACGTTAAAATATTATTCGCCAAACATAAATTTGTTTAGTACATTCCTTTGAGTTGAAAAAAAAAATTTTTAATTTCGTTTGAATATTCACTTTGAGGTGAAAATTAAATTTGTTTGGCTGACATGAGATAATTAATTAGACCCAGCGCACTGAGTTGGGCATGGATAAAAGAGGAAGTGGGACAAAAAAAAATTGAGTGGATGTTGAATAATTAGCTTGTTTAACGAGAATACTTCCTGACAACAAAAGGTTTGTCGCGCCTATGGTGTAGGCATCCATATCCGCGTCCGAATTGTTCAGCTTGTTTACAAAAAGAATTGCATTGTTTATCGATGAGAAAAGAGCTACGAAAGTGAACGTGGAATTAATTCATAAAGGATGCAAAAAGAAAAAAAAACAAGCATACAAACCTTGGGTAATCATCGGTGACTGCAAAGTCTAGTTGGGATATATTTTTCTACTACGAAAATAACATTTTTTCGATTACGAGCTGAAAGATATTTTTCAACTTGAAATTCAAGCGAGATAATGATGAATTTCATTTTTTTCTCCCCAACCTCGTCACACAAAATCAAGTTTTTTTCTCGCTCATAAGTTATGCACGTTGCATCGATTCTGGAATTACATTATTGTTGTTATCTCAACGGTGTGAAAGTTTCGTTGCACTTAGAATGAAGAAAAAAAAAATAATTTTTCGTTCGAGGAAGGAAAAGAAAAGGAATGATCCTGAAAATGCATTCGCAAGATTACGAGGTTCTGACCCGGAGTATTTTTTCTTTTATGACTATATTCCTGGCATTATATAGCCTGGTTTGTTATAAACGCGGGCAAAAATACACCAACGCGGTTGGTAGAGATTAAAAGTAATATAGATTAGCATAAGTTCTCGCCTTGGCGCGAGTGGTGTACAATTTAATCACACTCATACCGCGCGATTACAATTACACCGTCGCGCCATTACGAGTCTTATCGCGAAAGGCTTTCTTAATTTTACATTATTCGATGTACGTGCGTATATCGGAGCGAAACCCGTTCATCTACATTACTGCTCCCACAGCGCAGCAATTATGGAAATGGTTGTAATTGCGTATAATTGCGTATAACGGACTAATAATGCTTCAGAAAAGAGTTTGATACCAAATCGCGCGCTAAAACTCTATTTTGTTTGACAAGCTTGAGAAAATTCACTTTTCAACTTGTTTATTGTTTTTTTCCCAATATTTTCATCGAAACATAATCTCATTTTATTTATTTTTGTTTTTGTTGTCATGCACATTTTTTTCCGAAAACTATTCATTTGAATTGATTTGTATTTTATGAATATAAATTTATATGAATAATAGATATATATAAATACGAAAAGTGTTTTGTTACAAAATATTGTAGCTAAGTATCGTGTATTAAAAATTTCGCAGAAAGTGTCATGTTTCAAAACACTGTTGGTAAGGGTTTTGTTTTGTAAACTGAGCAAGTTTCAGACAACATTTTGTTTTAATGGACTTATTCTAAATGCGATTATAATAAACATAAATAAATAAGTAAATATTTTTTCGATTAAATAGAACCATATTATAAACATCCTTGATACTATAAATTTATATTAGTTGCTACGGAGAACTCCACGATAACGTCAACATTTTCTCGGAACTCCAAATGTTATGTTTTCAGCCCCAGACTTGTTTACATTATTTTGATTCAAAAAATCAAACATTTTGAAATAAGATATTTTTTCATCACAATATTTTGAAAAAAGACACTTTTCGTAAAAGCTTTTGATATAAAAATTTATTTGAAAATATTTATATATATTTTCGTTTTAAAAAACATAATAGAAATTTCAATTTTTTTTGCATAATAGCTTCCTTTATAGTACGTGTTTCAACTTCCAATAAAATTTTATTATCTTGTTTTTTTCTCCATTTTTTACGTAATTTACATGTATGTGAATAGCATGTTAACAATACTGTGAAACATTTGTTCTAACATGTTAACGTTTTGCGTGCACGTGATCTTTGAAAATGCCAACCATAGGCTTGCAGAATGTAAGCACGGTACTAGAGACATTTGCATATGTCAATCTATGCTCTTGATGGAGCATTACGGAATTACATTCACGAGCTGGTGCCCTCCAAGCTGCAGCACAGATGGGTATGTCAATATGTCTTCATCCAGGGGAAACTTTAAGTTACAACATGGCTGACTGACCACTGACCTAAGATTATAATTTGGTTAAAAACTAATGCATTTCTAAATATAAATGTCATCGTATAAATAATTAGCTTGCGACTTGAAAAAACACTTAATTTGAAATGTTTCCTGATTGCCTTTTTTTATATCAACTAAATGAAATGGGAGTACAGTTCTTTTTACAAGCTCAAGTGAAGAAGATAAAGTAAAAAAATTGAGTGAAAAAAAAGATTAATTAAAATAGCAGATAACCGTAAAGTACACGACTAGAATTTCTTTTCTTGAAGAAAATTGATAATACTGAAAAATGGGGTTATATAGCAAGATCAGATCTGTAACTTGATACGACGTTCTTTTTTTTTCTTGTACGCTCATAAGCCTGCAGATTGTGTATCGGACAAAAGTATGGATGGAACTAGGCGAATGAAAGAAACGTCGGAGTTGCGATCTGGACATGATACCAAAATCAGATACATCAATTTGTTGCTGCAATGTATATTCTCTTGTTCAACAGGGATGTACTTTATCCTCTATTTAAACGTACCATTGACATTTTCTGATTCAACTTTTTTTCTGAATTTTCCTGCATAATTAAACCTTGATTATACAGCTGAAAATGCTTACATTTTACATCGACTGTCAGAATTCACGATAATGCACTCGAGCGTTCTAAAACAGTTTATTTCCATTTGCAAAATACTATTTATTATTCAAAAACTAGCTGGGAAATATAATCTGTTTATATTAGTTTGGCTCAATTGAATTTGAATGAAGCTCCAAAATACAAAACTTGTGTGAAAACTGAAGAGCAAAATTATAAAAAAATAATAGTTTTATCAAAGTAGTTTAAATTTTTTAGCAAGGTAGGAATTTATGAAATTTTTGTTTAGGCTATCAATTTTTGAAATCCACATATGTAGATAGAAATATAGTTCAAAATAATATTTATAAATGTTAAACTCAAAGATCTGAAATTGAATATTGCGATCATCATTTGTTTATGTTGTCAAGTCAATGATTACATGTTGACAAGTCAGTCCAATTTTGACAGTGATTCGAACAAAATGTACGAGTTTTCTTATTACAAACAAGTTGTTTATTTTTTATAATACTAAAGAATATTCTGTATAATTATAAATAATTTGGAAACGGAAGAATTACAAAATGTCAAATCTTGACTTGTTATTTAAATCTGAAAGTGGATTGCAAAAATGGAGGAATGGAGAAGCAAAAAGGGCCGGCAAGATGAAAGGATTAGATCAAGTATTATGAAGTACGTATAGTGAGAAAAAGAAATGCAGTCTGGAGAGGAAGTTGATATGAAGGTCGAACGGTAACGCGGAAGAAAGACACCGACATCACTGCATTATTCAGAGCAATAGTTTTCTCATGAATTTCTGGAAAACGGGAAAAGGCATTTCCTTTTAGGATAATAGCTAGCTTCGTCCGGGCGGACTATTTTTCAAAAGCAAATGCGACACCTAACATATAATAGAAAACACCTCCGGAATCGTATCGAACACGTGGGATAAATACCGATTATGCTAATTTTACTCGAGGAGCAAACTTCTCAGACTATGACGGATGGTATTGGAAGGAAAAAATGTTGATTCAAATAGCTGCGCAATTTTTGGATCCAAAGTGTTTATTATGAATAACAATTCGTGTGTCGAACGAAAGCAAATGCAACATCGAAATTGTTACGTTCCAATATTCGATGAATCGATAAAAAAATGGGGAGCTCCATTTTTTATCCCAGTTGAAACGTAAATGGTTCTGGCGTGATTGTCGCGTTGGCCACAGTCCAGCCCCGTCGTTATATGGAGATTCGGATATTGAAATTGAAATACAACGATTCTCAGGAACAGAAGTACTACATTAAAGACAAAGTTTTATTTTTATTTACTTCAAACAGCAGTTTTAGTAATATTCAATTTCAAATAATCGTTCCACTAAAGACTTACAAAAATTAACAATCATGTTAAATCCAGCCTCCCCGTTGGGAAGCCGATAACGGAGCTAAAGCTACAATTAGTGTGGACATCTCAATCTGGTCGTTTTCATAAAATGAGTTGCCAAGATTAAATAAAACAATAACTTAAAAACCCACGCTGTGAACCAATTAAAATTAACATCTCGAATAAGTTAATGCTTAGTATTAGAGTGATGACAATACTGGTCTCTTAAACATCATGACGTAAATGGGACTGGCAAACTTAGAACAAAATTTTTACATTTCTCAATATTATTAACTTACTTTCATTTTTTTGAATATAAATAAAATATTTGTCAGTAAGTCAATTAACCCGTTTTTTCACGCATGAACATTTTCTTGTACCGACAACGATAACCAAGTAGGATTTTTGAAGTTAGAAAAAGAGGTCAGAAAATGCGCGTGTGTTCTCGAGTTAATATATTGATTTAAATTTCATGGTATCAGAGGTAATCTGGGGACCTA
This sequence comes from Trissolcus basalis, assembly GCA_025266255.1. Classification (NCBI taxonomy): domain Eukaryota; kingdom Metazoa; phylum Arthropoda; class Insecta; order Hymenoptera; family Scelionidae; genus Trissolcus; species Trissolcus basalis. Next base: position 18,536 of record JAAMPD010001340.1, on the reverse strand, counting down.
ATGTCACACATTTTTGAGCAGGATAAAGTTAAATATTTTCAAGTAAGATACAATAAATGACGTCAATTAAACTAAATACACTTTTTCCAAGTGGTCAGTCAAGGGGGATTCGAACCCCTGACCTCTCGAACATAAGCTGAAAGCATTACCGCCACACCAACTTGCCTCGGTATTCATTAAAATTCAAATGCCCAGAAGCATTTTTTAAATTGTGGTTTTCCGGCAAATAAAAGTTAACAATCAACCTACAACAACCACACATTCGGCGTTGCAAACGATTTTTTATGTGATAATCAAATATGAAAACAATTTGTAGGTCACATGCAAAACTTCAAGTTAATATCTTTGAATTGAGAGAATTTTTTTGTGCAATTTTTCGCATGAAAATGTTACATAGTTCGATTTTGGGAAGCTTTTATTATTTTATCACAAAAAAATCGTAGTTTGGTTAGAAATTGACGAAATTAGCCATTTCGCCTGCCAGTCCCCTTAAATGCACATAATCGTTATTGGAATCTGCACATGTTCAATTTATTCTAAAAGTCTGTCTGACCTCGTCGACTTTGACTCCCGATATTTTTCGCAAGTTACCGAGGCGAAATTGCAATTTGGCACACGACGCTTAAACGCTTTCGTTAATATACGTCATCGACTTTCCACCTTCGATCCAGTCTCCTCGTCGTATTGAATCGACGGAACCATAGGAGGCTTGAACCCATACTCCATCTTTGACTGTCGAAAATTGCCAGTGTTTGGGAAGGGCGACTCTTGATGTCGTGCTTTTCGATAAGAAACAGTCACTTGCATCGGGGGTCGTGTAGGCAAAGTCGTCATGGGCTTAGGCATGCTCTGGGGGGCCTTCCTTTGAATTTTAATATTCATATTTTGCTGAAGAGGCTTCGGTTCGGGCGGAACAGGTCCTATGTAAATTTCCTTCATTGGTTTTCGTCTCGCCCCAGAATTGAATAGCGTGTACGTAAGCAAGTTGGATGGGATGGTGTAATAAACCGGCACCTTCTTCGAGTGTCCAATCATCGAATTCATGTGGCTGTATTGGCTTGGAATATTCTGATAATTATTCTGGTTATGGTAGTTGTTCTGATAGACGTTTTGGTTCAAACTGTTTTTCGGTGGCCCGAAGTGAAAGGCATTTTGATAAGGCATGTTACTCTGGTTGTTAGGTATCGTGACATACAACGACGAGCTGGGTGCCACTGCAGGAGATTGATGATTGTAATCATGATTTCTCATCCCTTGATATCCCATCATAAACGGAAAATTGTAAGGTACACCTTTGATGTTAACCGCAATGGGTTTTTCTACCACCTTCGTTACTTCCACAGGTACTGGCACTTTCTTCTCAATTATTTTCTCCACCTCAACGGGATAAGGTTGAGGAATTGGAATTTTCTTTTCCACAATCTTCTCCACAGGAATAGGAACAGGCACTGGTTGAGGTACAGGCACATGAACAGGATACGGTTGGGGGATGATTTTCTGAACAGGGACTGGTATCTTCTTCTCAATAATTTTTTCTACAGTTACGGGAATCGGTTGAGGAACCGGCACGGGTTTCTCCACGATCTTCTCCGGTATCCTGTAAGGAAAATACGAATTCACAAGTGGAATCTCTTTTTCTGGCATGTAAGGAACCTTTTTGTCAGACGGTTTTTCAAAAGACATCGGGTATTGGTTATAAATCGGTTGTTGGTACTTCAAGCTCTCGTACTGATTTGGATGTTGAACCTTGTAATCCATAAGTTGGTACACCTTGCTGGGGGTTACTTCAACTTCATACCCGATTCTTCCATCCTTTTGGTCGTACATGTACGAGTCTTTATCGGGCTCGTCATTTTGTTTCAGACTAGTATACTCGTGGTTAGAACCAGACGTTCTGTACCCATCTCGTTCTTCAAAATTCCCATTGGCTGGTTCATGAACATTGATTCGTTGGGAGTTCCAAGCTTCTTCCACCTCTGGGTACTCTTGCAACCGTTCGATCTGGGACTGCTCAGGCATCTGGGGCGGGTAGTGAATCTCCTGGGAAGGCATCGGATGATACATCTCTACACTTTTCTGAATTTCCACGTTGTTATTGCTGACCTTGCTCTGAATACTTTCGTAGGCTGCACTGTCGTATTCCAGATAATCCGCATGGTCCTCTTCGATCCTCTCAACCACCGGAGCCGGATCTTTGGCAGTAAAATTAGTATCTATCAGGTGTGTTTTACCCGCATTCACCAGAGAAACTCCAGCCTGAATCGGGTTCAATACCAAGGCTGAAGTTGTCAAATCGTTGCTGTCGTCAAGGATGACCTTACTGGTCAATATTGGCAAAGTATCAGGATCGGGCGAAGTCGAGCTGATTCTTTCTCGATAGATGTCTTCCGGTTCTTGAACGTCGGCAACCACAATCGGCTTGGCGAAGGTGGAACTGTTTTCTGTCCCTCGTGTCTGGTCACTTCCAATTATGTACTGGACCAACTGTTCTTTCTGTTTTTGCGCACTTTTTTGTTCCCTGTAGGGCCTCGGTTTGGTCACATCCGGACTGGTCGTCGGACCAACGGAAACTGCTTGATGGGTGGGTGCCGGCGGCATTTTTATCTCGTCCACCCGTTGACCGAAGTTGCCGGCTGTTTCGACGACCAATTGGTCCTCGGAAATGTTGTTTGACAAAACGCCCGCGGCGCTGATGCTGGACGCCTCGCCCTGCGGGTTCCCATCCGATGGAATTCCTTCGCGAGCTGGCTGTTGTGCGAAATTCACGTAATTTATGTCGTGATCCCGCTCCAATATCCGTGCAATCGAGCTATTGGAATTCAAATTGGATTTGTCAGTCAATGGCGTGTCGCCTGTCGCCACCGTGTACGGCTGGATTATTTGATGCGCCTTTGTCTCCCCAAGAGAGGACCCCTGCAAGCATAGAAAATTAGATCAGGAAATTAACGCCAAATGTAACCCTTATTGTGATTCTTACGGGTTCGTAAACGCGGAAGTTCTTCAGGGCTGTCTCGCCGAGGATGAAATGGGTCGATGAACTGGTGCCAGGACCCAGAGCAGCGGCATACTTTATGAATGGATGATACCCCCATTCATCCGCGGTGTATTTAACGCTCGTCGTCGCCTGATTCGAATTCACATAGTACTGGCCGTTTGCTTGCTCACCAGACCTTGACTCGGTCTTGCCGTAGCCTTCACCGGAATCGTCTTTGATCTCGTACACATAACTGTAGTCTGGCGAACTCTGCAAATTTACATTTAGATTAACATTCAAACTATTCTTTCGTCATTTCTCATTTATTTCTAATTTACACATTTTAATGACTGAGTAACAAAATGTTTCGACGGTTCATGATTTTTCATCATTGATTGTCTTAGTTTCTATATTATTTTTAAACAATGTTACATTATTTGAAAGTTGTAAAAAATTTACGTCAGTAGACGTACTTTTATTTGAATAATTTTAAATTTTCATTTCAAGTTAGAATTTCATAATGAATCTATCGCATTGTGAGCTTTTATAATATTAATTGGTTGAATTTAAATCATTCCATATAATGTTAATGTGATACTGTGAAATGTTAAACAATCTTCAAATTTTACTAATAAAAAATATCAAATGAACCATCAAAAAAACGTTGTTATATGATATTCCCTACGAATATTTAATAAAATACAAATGAATGGAATTAGTGATGAAAACTTTGAAAATGAAAGAAATACATGGTATTGCAATATACGTTCTTTTATAATTCATTGATTTTGCGTTTGTTTATGTATCATATGAAATATTATTACAAAATAAATAATATAAATAAAACCGGACAAACGATTTCGTATTATCTTAAATACACAATAAATGATATTTAATTTACAAATTGTAACCAATCACAATGCCGTTTCACATTTGATGAAGCGAACATGAAAAAAATAGATATTCTCATTCAATACGTTAGCTCTCATAATTGCCTTTGTATCGCAACAATTAACCACTTTTAGAACAACAATTTCATAGAAATGCATAAGATAAATAACGCGTCGAATTTTTTTCATGAAATTTATATTTTTACTTGCTTAAGCGTGGAGGAAAGAAAGTTGGAATTTAATGTTAGCAATTGGCAGGATCGAAACTCGATACAACAATGTCCGCTTTAATTCATCGTGCAGCTAAAAAGAACGGATGCGAGTTTTCTTTTCGGTTCATTAATCGACGTCAATGAACCACTAAGTTCTACAAGAATTGCTCTCGTTAACGATAAATAATGCATCTGACGGTTTATTGGCGTGGGGTAATGAAATTATCACTGAACTTATCGGTGCAAAATTTTCGTTGAGAAGACGCCCGCTCTAATGCCCGGCGGAATAACAGTAGACAGTAAGCCTCCGTTAATAATATCTCATAGGCAGAAAGACTATTAATTCTTTGTCCGCGTCGCGATAAATCAGTGTCATTGGCGAACAAAGAAGCCGAGTTACTTTGTCAATATAGCCCCGTAACAATTTGTAGATAAAAATATATATATCTCGAGGGGGAAAAATTTTGCGGTTCGAGAAAGTGGACGATAATGATTTTATAATAGCAATCTAGTCCGTCAGACAATTCAGACAAACGTATCGTTTTTAGGTTAATTGTGTCATTTGTGATTAACTGAACCATTTGCGTAATTCCATTACACGTGAAATTGAAAACAAACTCAGAACTCGCAACCGCGCGACGTTATTTAACAAAATTATCCTTCCACGCACAAGTCACGAGGGGGAACGAAATTTAGTAATTTTTAATGCCACTGAAAATAAAGAAAGAAAGAAAAAAAAACAATTTGTAATATTGACTTTGCGGTTGTTTTGAGTTCAAATTTTTGTTGCCTTTCGCCAGTTTAGGAGAGTTTATTGAGCAAATTTACAGCAAGCCACTGTACCGTTGGCGGCAATTTTTTTCCCCATCTCGCGGGCATCGTTGAGATGATTATTTTTTACACTTCACGAGACTCTCCGTACCTCCTTACGTCATTCTCTTTTCCCTTTCCCTACGGCTCTTTCACTCTTTTTCTTGTCGGGCTTTTCTCCCTGACATTGCCTTTCCCTCGGCGATGCCACCTTTCTCTCATCTTTTCACGGGACACGCCTTTATTTTCTGTCTTGAAGACTGCCTGCGATCCAAACCGGATCACAATAAATGGAATAGCGAAACGCCGCTGAGATGTAAACATCCGTGGCAAATTTTTCAATGGCGCCTCTCCCTCGGTTCCAAATCTAATTCAATATTCGCGTTTTGCGATAAAAAAAAATTTGACATTCATTCGTAAAAACTTTTATTATCATTCTTCTTTCATCGAACATACATATTATAATCTTAATTTTATATCTCATCTGATTTGTTTAACGAGGTAAACTGAAATGTTCATCATTTAGAAATCTTTCAATTATTTTGATGTTTTCCTTGACAATTTAACAAATAATCCAGTTAAAAACAAAAGATCGCTCATCGTGCATTTTTTTTCTTTTTTTTTCTTAATTACATTTGCATGTGAGTGCGCTTTTAACGCTTTCACGACGTTCATAATAATTAACTCGCGACGACGTTACATTAGCAATTTTTTTTTCACTTTCATGATAGTCGCACAATCGAGTGTAATCTCACAACATTGTTTTGTTACCAAGTTTTCAATCGATCTTTGAAAATTGTTCGTAACATCTATGAACCGCTGTGAATAGAGGCGAACAACTGCCAATTAACATGCTAACGACTTACTTTGATTGCAAACTTATCGCCTTCGTTTGCAGCGTCAAAATTCGGTGACGATTTTTGTTCGAGAGAAAAATGAAAGAGAAAAAAACAAACGAAGTCAATTTATGAATCGGGTTGAAAATGGTGGAACATTTTGCGAGCGTCAATTAAGTAATTTGTTTTCAAAGGAGATAATTATGCGTGGCAAAATGAACCGCAACTTCAAAGTGAGAGTACCCGCTGGGATTCTCGGCAGATCGATAATATAATAAATAAGGAAGAGGAATTTTTCGCAAAACAAGTTGAGCAATTAAGCGACTCGTTCGATCGTCGCGACAAGTAGATCTGGGTTAAATTTCTATGCCCGAAGGTCGAGGGTGCATGGAGAGTGACTGACGAGATCTTTACAAAAAGCAATTCGTTTCTAATTTGCTGTCCGGAGGACCTCTGTTTTCTTTTCGCTTCTTCTATTTCAAATCTCACATTTTCAGTAGCAATTGGTCACGTGGATGTTCATCAAAAAATAATAAATAAATAAATGTATAAATAAATAAATGTATAAATAAATAAATGAATAAATAAATGAATAATGATGATAAAATAAAATAAAATGAAAAAATATGTGATAAGAAAAAAAAAGGAATTTAACCAGAGGCCAAAACATTTTTTGCACAAACAAGACCTGTTAAATGAAAACTCATTTGATGGAGAACCGTTGAATCGTCAAACAAAAGTCAGCATCAAACCGTTACACGAACTTTTTTATATTTTTTAATTTTTTATATTATTTTTGTTGAGTTTATTTTCAAATTTTCTGAGTCAAGAATTGATTATCCCCTCTGGAAATTTCGAATTTAGGGTGGGGGGTCATCACAAGTGCGAAAATTTGAATGAAAAACATAATTGAATAATGAAACGATCAGAGCCTTCAGTTTCCGTGCAAAATGACGCGAAACTTGAGCGAACGGTAAACCGCGTAAAAGCGGCGTTTTGCAAAAGTGCGCATTTAAGTTGAATGCTCCGGTGAAAAGGTATTTTGGGGAGGATCAGTGCGCAAAAGGATGTTTTGATTCTCGTAGTGCAGAGCCACGTGATGGTCGCTATTGTGCGCCACCGAGTGGCGACTTCCGGCTCATTCTCTGCGAGACTTCCGCTATTTCTTAAAGAAGCCTATTCAGCCATTATTTCACTACCGGCGAAGGCTAATTCGCCTCTTTCCGGTAGTTTCGAGAAAATCCATCCGCAAGGAAAATCCGTACGCTTTTCTATTTTTCTCCGCCAATCCCACTTGGGTGGAACAAATTGATTTTCGTTTGGCGATCCATTTTCAAAACAAACATATCCTCACATCCTTTGTCAACTTTTTTTTTCTTCCCTTCTTCCGAAAAATATACGACGTCCAGTTCACCGAAATGTGTTTTCCCACGGCATTTCCGGCCCCGGGAGGAAAAAGCACATGTCGCGTCCCGAGAGCGTGGCTGCCAAATTTCAGGACCCCGATCTTTCACGTGCCTGCCACGTGCTTGCCGCCATTCATAAAAATTTTTGAATGAAATCTTTTTTTTTTTTCATTCACGCTCACCTTTTACAAATCTTCAATGCCGTCACATTTGGTTCACAGTTTTCAGTTCCGAATATCTTTTTTTTTTTTTTTTTTTTTTTTTTTGTCAATGACAAAAGTCAGCGTCGTCCTTACAATGCACTGTTGACGAACTTTTACGAACATTTTTATTCCTCCGAGAATCACCGGACGAATATTGAAATGTCACCTCATGAAATGCAATTTCCAACAAAGCCGAAAACCTTTATTTCACATTTTTTGTGCGAACTTTTTTTTAATATCCATTGAAATTGAACTTATTCCGGCTCCATTTATTTATTACCATTTTTTTTTCAAGCACACTAAATAAAATGTCAAGAATTTCTCTGAAATAGGATCCACTTATTAGTTTATTAATTCAACTTTTTTTCTGACTTTTCAAACTTGGAAAATACGAACGCCAATTTTAGAATAAAAAACTTAAATTTCTATTGATAAGTTGTGCTTAACTTACACGGAGAAAAAAGTTTTTTCTAATTTTTATCACAATTTGTATAATTATTACCCAACAGTTTTATAATTGAAGGACAAATTTTTTTTCATTTTTGATAAAAGTTATTGAACTGTTTATTTAAAAATACTACAAAACTGAATAATTTATTTGAAATGTTTGGTCATTACTATAAAATAGTTTTGCAATTTGTACCAAAGAGTTTGATAATTTCTTCTCAAAATGATTTCTGTTCCTCACTTATAAAACAGTTTGGTAAAAATTATACCGATTCTGTTAAAAATTATTAAACTTTTTCTTCGTGTATAATCTTGATTTATTCTGATCTTGTATTTGAGAAAAAAAGAAGATTAATAATTATCTAAAGGCTGATAGTAGTGGGAGGGGAGGGGGATTAAAAGAGATGCGACCATGTTATTGAAGGATTGCGCAAACAGCAAAGTACAGTCTCGAGGCAAAATACGTTCGATGGAGCAGAGAGTCGTGAGTGCAAGACCCTTCACGGGAAAGAAAATACTCTCGTAACAGCTCCATTCAGAGGCTGTCAATCCAGTCAATGAGGCAATCACGCACGTCCTGTGCGACTGAATGTTACATGTCTGAGTGTATCGTACGTCCCGGGGAGAGTTGCCGCCAATCACAGGGTCGCGTCTTGTTTTTGACGTAAACAGAGAGCCCGCCACCGAACAATTAATCATCTCGAGGAAGTTGTGATCAGAAATTCTAACTTGTTCTGATAGCAATCAGATGAGATCATTTCTCGTAATCCAGAACAAGCCCAGATAAACATATTTCTATAACTTGAACTATTTTTCATCTCGCTGTTATATATATATTGTTTTCGAATAATTCTCATGGGCATAAATATTCAAAATCATCAGAATGATACAAAATAAAAACTGACGGTCAATTTTGAATCAAAGTGTCGAGTTGAGGACACTGTAAGCAAATTTTTGTGCCTACTTTGCAATTATAAAATGTTGTTCGTTTGTGAAATTGTATGACAATAAATAAACACGCGTGACCGAAATTGTCACGTCAAATTTTTACTGGGGTGGAATTCAAAGACGAAGGTGCGATGACGTGAACTGAAAAAGCTAATAAAAATTCAACGACAAAGGGACGTCTGCGGCCAATTTGTGGAACTCCGTTATTGCCAACGGAAGAAAGGAATCTGTCGTGGCATATATAATAATAATAATAACAAAAAAAACCGTAAGGCATATTTCCGTGTAAAGTAGCAAATTCATTTTGTGTTGACAAACACACAAGACAAACAGCTCTCGTTCGAGGCCATACGCTTTTTTTATCTTCCAAACAGCCACTAGTTGGAATCGGCATTGAGCCCCACAATAAGATGGAATGCACTTCCGGAGGAACTTCTCTCGGCTCTTTCCTGTTTTGCTCTCTTTTCAAAATCAAAGTTTTTTTTCCCGGAATGTAACTGCACTTGATTTCGATATTGAGAAGAAACGGTCTGCCGGCGTGTACCGTTAGCAGATTAGCCATTGTGCGCGGATCACAACAGGCCCATTTGAAATAATTAATGAAACGATTTTCCGTCGCAAAGACGACGAGTCCAACGTTGTTCCCGGAACGGATGTTTTCTTCTCTTGATGATGGTCCTGCTGAATAATTCATAACCCGAGCAATGTTTCAGATTTTGTAACCAACAACAAGATAATAAACCCGGAGTTATAGCAAAAAGATGAAAAAGGTCCAAGGAAACGGCCTTCCGCCGTTTTGCCATCGCATAAACACTCACAGCTTGAAATTCATTATTTTTGCTCAAATTTCCCTCTTCCTCTCTAGCATTCCGCTTCCCTTTTGTATTTGTCCGTCGACTTTTTCTCTCGCAGCCTGTCCTACTCGATTCTCAAAAGAGAGTGTCTGATCGCTCGAACGAGACCAGTCATTTTCACCGTCGAACTCGTATTTCCCGTCTCCTCATCCGCCCATTTTCTCGCTTTTTGCGCCGAGAAATATCGATCAACGTCTGTCGAATAAGTACCCTGTAATAACACCTAATTACCGCCACAGCCTTTCTTCGCGGCATAATGACGCTGTCTTTAATTCCCCCTCCCTTGGGGTGTGTTTTTCTTATTTATTTATTATTTTTTCTTTTTTTGCTTTCACGACACCTGTGGCCAGAATGTTTCAGATGAAAATGAAAATGCAAAACAAATGGATACGACGACACATTTTGTACTGGCGCTCTTGTGTTGCAATCCATTCGGTTGGTTCAAAACAAATTAAAGTGGTTATAGTATACGATATTCGAAAACAAAATATTGTCAGTATTTTTTTTTTTTATTTCAATTTTGTAAAACGTTGAAATAAAAATAGATGGATAATTTATCACGCGTTTGGAAGACAATTTATTTGTAGGGTCCCGTTCAAGAAACATTTTATTATCAAACTGAAAAATCCAAAAAAAGGAAAAAATGAGATAAAAAAAAATTGAATATTTTATCTAAAATATTTTTATTTTGTTGAAAATGTGAATTAAAATAAATGTTAATATTTTCATTTACTTTTTATTGAGAAATTGCTTACGTTTGAAATAGTTGGAAATTGCAAAAGATTGTAAAACTTTACAGCTTGAAGAAAAATTGAAAAAAGGGGGAAAAAATTAATAAAGAAAATATTGTTATATAAACCAAGGATGTGACAGTTTGGCGCGTCGTTTCCGCGGATCTCACGTTTCGTAGGGAAAACGAAAAAAATCGTGATGAAATATGTGGCCCGTGATTCCTCTCGGAAAATGGTGATTTTTTTTCGCACGACGCGCATTGTAGCTGCAACAAAAGACTGTTCGTTGTCTTCGAATATTCGCGGCCGAGGACCGCGCGTGCGCGTACACGTTTGACCCAAATTCCGCGAGGCGCGTGAATGACTTTTACAAACGTGCAACGTGCAAATACAACGCGATTGTGTATATGGATGTAAATGTATGAATGAACGGCTCAATGAATGAACCCAACGAAGAATGAATCGAGCGTCGGATCGGCTTGACGGTGGGGATCGGTAGGCGTGCAAATGATGCACGCCGCAGCAAAAAGGATGGATGCAAAATCTGTCAATAAAATCGACAAACACAAGTGTCATCATGATTTTACTATACCTTTTTAATATTTATTCATTCATATTATTTTCACCATTCTTTTGACTGGCAATAAAAAAAAACTTTTTCTATTTGTTTAATACAGAGAGTTCCGATAAAATGATGATTGCATTTTTAAATTTCGTTCTAAATGATACTGATGACATTGATTTTTTAATTATTTACGATGAAAAAAAAAAGTCAAACGTATTATTTGTATGACAAATTTGTTTCAAAGAAATGATTTGAGTAATTGTGAAAAATTGTCCATTAATCATCCAAAGATTGGAGACAACAATCAACACCGGTCAATTGAGCAGTTGCCTCGTTTATGCCGGTTGCAGAAATTCGCTGACAGGCCGCGCTTGGAAAATTTTACAACTCGTGTCAATTGATCGAGTTCAAAGGTTTCATTATGAAAAACCTTGCCGGGTAGAAAAAGAAAGCCCGTAAATGCGCGATTGAAATTTGCACCGCGGGGGCGAAAGGGCTGAAATCTTTATGCCCTCATTAAAGGAATTAAATTTGAATGGAGGTTAACATCCTGTTTACATGGTCCTCATTGAGGGGCCAATTACGGCGCCGTTTTGAAAACACTCGCAGGTTGGCAGTTGCGACTGCGTCGGTGGAAATCTGGAAATGGGCCCGCGTGAACGGTGGCAGCGAACTAAAAATGGAATAATAGGCTACCGGAAGGACCCTACGAAACCATCCGGAAGTTCTCACGCGTCTCTCGCTTCTCCCACGACCGCAGCGAACATGACACCTGGCACTCTGCGCGCATACATCGCAGATGACCGGCAGAGACGAGATTGCTTACGTTTAACGTTCCACCACCTGCACCCGAAAACCGCCAAACACCCTCCCGCGCACCTCGCTTGTAACTTCCCTGATGCCCCACGACCTCTGCCACAATCAGATCCCAAACACCATGGGCATAAATTTTATCCAGACATTTTTTTTTTTTTTTTTTTTTTTTTTTTTTTTTCTAAGAATTATACTCAAAGCGCCATCCTAATTTAGTGCCCGATTCCCGGTATCTTCGTTATTCATGTATTTAACACTTTAGCAATCATATACAACATGTTCCAAGTCCACCTCGTCAATTTCTTTTATGAATGAAGAGGAACCTGATGAATTTTACATGACCTTAACTCTTACAATTTTGACTATTTTTGTTGTTTCATTTTTATCTTCTTTTTTTTCACTCGTCTTGTTTTATTTTTTAGTCGAAGCATTTTATTATTTCAGATTATATAATTTACAACTTGTAATATTTATCAAAATTTTAATCCATGAATAATTTGTTTATGAAAAAAGTGTATTTACAGTTCGTATTGTTTTTTTATTTTTTACCCGCACGGACGAAAATATATTCCGGCAAGAAGTATAATATTTAATTTATATTTTCTTATAAATTCCATTATATAAATTTATAAAATATAAAATAGAATATATTTTGGCGGATGTATTTTCATCCGCGAGGGTATATCTTGATGTGTTATTTTAAATTTCAAGTGAAACACTTTTTGTTGTTGTTATTTTTCTATTTTTTTAATTTAAAACTGATAGTTACAATGTCCCGAAGCGGTTGATTGTTCCACGGATTGCGAACTCTTTTTTTTTTCGTTCATTCCATTTTCATCGGCGTGCAAATGACGATTGATGTAAAAACGGTTTTCCGGTACGACGACATTCTTCGAAGGGCGCGTAAAAATAAAGAAAAACCCACAACTCGATCGGCGAGTTGTTATTTATGAATGAAGCCGAGCTCCGTCAGTCAGCGAGTTCGAACGTCTAGCGGGCGCCACTCCTCGCCTGCGGCTACGTTTTTACTCTCTTGAAAGATCCTCGAACTGTCATTCCAGATCCACCCGGATTCAATTCGAACGTTAAAAAAAATTTTAACACGTCAGTTTGTTTTCACATTATCTGTTATAATATTCCAAACGAATTCCACTTTCAAACACTTTTTTACAATTATTATTTACAAATTTTAAAAACATTTTTCAACGATAGAAAAAACGTAGATAAAATAAAATAAAACCAGACAATATAAAAATTTCAATAAAATGACAGATAAATCAAAATTATTCATTTTGGGATTCCAACTATTGACATATATTTGGAACTGAAGAAATCAAATAAACAAACGATACAAAAAGATAAGAAAAATAAACAAGTCTTCTTTGTGTGATAATTTTTTCTCTAAAAAAGCTACGCATTTTCATAATGAAATTGGTTCTCTCAGAATCGTTACAAAGATATTCTGAGAGAACCAATTCTGTTATGGAAAAATGAACAGGATATGAAAAATACGAACGAACGAAGAAAAAAATAGTCTGGATTTTGTGGCGTCAGGCAAACTCAATCCCAAACCCCGAGATCCTGTCCGCAAACAAAACATAAATCTGCGAGATTTTTTTACCGTGTATCTACATTCACTATCGCCCAAGGACGCCGTGGATGCAAAACATTCCCCGCAACCGATAAGAATTCTGCGTCAGGAGGCTCTCGTTCGCGCGATGCGAGTGCAAATCGTCATCATCAAACTGTGACAAACAAATATAATTTTGGGTTTATCAAAAAAAAAGGCGCGTTTCCGTTCGACTGGTGACGCAACGGTTTCAATTGACAGATAAAAGTGGCGAGTCAGGTGAATCCGAGATACATAAGCGAGCATATCAAATTGCGTGCTTCCTGTTGAGCCAATTTGAACGAACCCGATCGGGTCCGAGACGATCTAAAAAACGCGAGCTGCATTTTGTGCATCAAGTTTATTTGGTCAAGGCCGAGTCACGAGGCGCATACTCGGCGCATGACTGATTGATCGGGTCTTGTGTTTCGTCCTCGAGTGCAATTCCGCATTCATCTTCAGAAACTTTCAGAGAAACATGTTTGACGAATAAAAGCTTTGAGAAGAAAACATGAAAAAAGGTACTGCTTTGCGTACAAGCTGGTGTCGAATTCTGATCCTTGCAAGCAAGGATCAAAAGTGGATCAAAAGTTCAACAAGTGAAGCAATTCAAATGCAACCGAAATTCACTCGTATTAAAGTTTTTTATTTAGTCATTTTTTTTTTAATATTTTTTTTTTTTTTTAACAGATTTTCAGCTTTAAATTCCAATAGGGGATGTGATACCTAATAATTTTCTATCAATTTTCTTTATACAAAGCATTTAGGTGATCATTCTTATTTTTAATTTGATGGAAAAATAAATTGTACAATCATAGAAATTCTGAAAAATAAATATGATTAAACATTATTCTGTCGGGGATTTATTTATTTTTTAGTTTAGTACTTAAGAAAATAATTTTAAGATTATTTTGTGCATCTTACCCATTACAAGTATCTATCAAGACACACCAAAATGTCTTAAACTTTTCTTAAACTAAAAAGTGTTTTAAATGTCTTTTAATTCAAAGTATTCATATATTTTAAATCAAGACACCAGTTTCCTAATTTAAGCCATTTTGTAAGTATGGCTTGAAAACATCTCAGTGTCTTAAGTAACCCTCAACTAAACGATTGACGAAATATAAAACACAAACAACCAACTGGATCTGTCAGGCTCAAAACATGTTTGAAGCTTTATAAAATAAACATATAACTCGAAAAATAAACATCGAATAATGGCTTTGAAAGTTTATAGCCTGTGGAATACAATTATCATCAAAACAAATTCATTTATTTTTCCATTCAAATTATATAAAAAAATTATTCAGCCGATTAATTGAAGATTAAGACACTTGATTACTCGAAAAAAAAATATATATATATCGTAGCAAGAAATATCAACCTGGACCAACCCCAATTCCACCTTAAACAAAATCCAAGAAATCCTTGGTCCAAAAAATTTATTCTCGAATGAAGAACAAACGCCTTAAACGAGAGACACAAATGTCCAACCTAAAAAATGCCAGAATATAAACCAATATATACCGATTTTCGATTTGTTGACTGTGGAAACCGATTTTTTCGAATGATTAATGTACCGATCTTCTCGAAGTATGGAATGTTTGAGATTAAGGGGTGTGGGCTGTACATTTAAGGAGACTCACCCCGATCTGAAAGAGAACTTTGGGCGCGGGTTTGCTACTGTGATGCTTCTCGCCGATGAAATCGATCTCGATGGCCGCGTCCTCGAGCATGGCCATAAACCTCTTGTCGATCTTGTCGAAGTGGTGGATCTGGTTGCAGCGCGTGTTCGTCGCCAAACCACCGAACACGAACAACACCGCGATGATCGTTGAACCCGCCATCGCGTTGCACCTTGGTCCCTGAACCCTGAACCCGCGCGACCTTGTCCCTCGACCTCGACCCTTTTCTCGAACCTCTTGCACCACACCACAACAATCTTGGTTCTCGCCGCGCACTCTCCGTTTTCTCATCTCAGAGGTCCATCGTCTCGGCTCGGCACGCAGGACGATTCGACAAGATTTTTGCGCCGGCACCCACGGATCACTCGAAGGTATGCCGCTCTGTGAACTGGACTCTTATTAAGCTAGAGGCAAAGCATGAATGGGTGCCCCCACCCTGAGCCCAGCCCCCTCCTCGGGGCCCCACGAACAACTTCTTCCTCCTTCTCCTCCGGCGCTGCCATCTTCCCTCGTCCCTCTCTCTGTCTCTCTCTCGCGCCCGGCTCATTTTTCTTTTTTCATCTTCCTGGATGCCCCCTTCTATTCTTCATCTATTCTTCTTCTTCGTTCTTTTTTTTTCGCGGTTTTCTTCATTCTCCACTTGTGTTACCGTGACCCCTACTCCCGAATCGGCCACGGGAGGGGGCACCTGGCTTCCATGCCCCCGGGCCACTTCTGCCTCTGCCTCGTCTTTTTCTTCTCGTCCCGCCTTTCTCTCTCGCGCACCCTCCAAGCACACCACTTTCATCTCCTTCCAAGCACCTTCCCTTCAGGATCATTCGCGAAGACGCTGCAGATTCGCTGCACGGATTGCCCTAGTACGTTACGCCATCCCTGGTAGACAAACCAAAGCCATCAGTGATTCTCATCTTCCATTCACAAAAAATTCTCCCGACACGATCTGTCGTATTTCTTCAAACCACTTTTTTATCATTTAAATTAAACCGTTTTTAATTTTCATTCATTTCTACTAAGGTAAACGTACCTAATACGGTTATAGTGTACCTATTTGTGTTAAGATTGTTTTAAAATTGATTCTCATTTTGGATAATTATTAAATTATTTGAAATCTCTAAGATTAGGTGTTAGATTTCCATTAATTTTAATAAAATGTTTTGCACAGTCTTCAATTTCAACGTAAATTGAAAATGTATTTGAAACAAACACAACACAAATGGGTACACTATAACCGTATTAGGTACGTTTAAATTATATATATAATTTTTTCTACTTTGCAATAATTTCCTCACAGTTCAGCATGAGGATTTTGAGTTTATCAGAACTTGAAAAAAAGACGCAACCGACAAAAACACCTGCAAACATTTCCATTTTGTTTTTCGAGCACAATCCGGCTCGGAGGACCAGTCCAATTGAAAAAAAAGAATCAGAATAGCTTCGACCTTCCTGGACGTTTTTTTTTGTTTTTTTTTTTTTTCGTTCTTTCTTTCTTGCTTTCTTCCCTTTTGGTCTGTTTTGGCTCCTATGAATGAAACTCGAAAATACATAAACGTTCTTAAGATGTTTTGAAAATGCTTTATGACCGCAGGACGTTACTTAAATGTTCGGCGAACGTTTAAGAATGATGAGAGACGATATAGGAGGAATTTGGTGGCGCGCAGGTTCCGAGGGTATCATTTCAAACGTGCCCGTGGAATTTCAGCATGCCAGAGGGTGGGACTCGCGTGGGTTCTGACACGGAAAAAATTACTACTTGAGAGACCATTGATTGAGAGCCGCAAATTATTCTTTGGTCCTTTTTTTCCTTCTCTAGTGCATCGGCTTTCGCATATGGGTGTATTCGTTTTTGTACCGTGATTTTAAGTGCCTTTTAATCATTGCTCACTTTGTGCAAGCTGAGATCTCTGAATTCACAAATTCGACGAAATTTAAAAGCTCCAAATCCAAAGTTCAAAGTTCAACAAATGGCATTCCGTCAGAGTTAAATCGAGAATCTGATTTTATTTGCAAAAAAAAAAAAAAAAAAAAAAAAAATTACGTTTTCGTGGAAGAAATAAACCAGCTAGTAGTTTTTCAAAAGCATAAAGTTTTTGACAAAACTCTAATTTGATTGATTAATTTTGATTTGGCTGCAATCTTGTAAAATCAACGAACGCAGAATTTCGTCAAACTTGCAATTTGTCTTGGAAACACACTGAAAATTGTTTTTAAATTATACCTTCCCCGAGAGGTTCCTTTGAATATTTTTTATCAAAATGCGTTTACACGCTTTTTTGGTTCGTTCAATGCACACGTTTCCACATATTTTTGTTCGTCGCTTTTTTCTTGCCATCTTATTTTTGCCTTCTCCTCTTTCGATCACGAAGCACGTGTGCATTCAA
Organism: Trissolcus basalis; assembly: GCA_025266255.1. Classification (NCBI taxonomy): domain Eukaryota; kingdom Metazoa; phylum Arthropoda; class Insecta; order Hymenoptera; family Scelionidae; genus Trissolcus; species Trissolcus basalis. The sequence goes on along the minus strand of JAAMPD010001340.1, from coordinate 1,175 downwards.
CCTGTTGCACGCATGGCTCATATAAATATAACTACGAGCCTACACGGGTACGAGGCTTGATCCTCCCCCGCGTTTCTCTAAGTGCTCTCTTGGATTTCTGCAATAAATTTTCCTTTCGCTTTTTCAGCCTTTGTTTTTCCTGTAGGTCACTTTGATTACATTTTTAAACAAATAATTTTTATTCCGAACAGCGATAGACAATATTTAAAATGATGAAAAACAATTCTTTTGAATAACAAAAATAATTTTCCTGCAGTTTCAACGGTTTGGACAAAAAATTTTAATCATCTATGGAATAATTGAACAAACATTTTTCTCTCGTAATTTCAAGTTAGATTCATTCATTTTTCACGCTACGAGAGATTAATATTAAGTGCGAAAAATACGAATTTCAACCTCTGGGTTGGTCATATTTAATCTGAGAAAACAATTAATGAATTAATTAAAATTTGAATTCGAGCAAAAATGCATTATTCTAGCATTTTCCATCATCGATGTATTTGCATCACGAATTTTTAAGTTTTCATTCGGTACTTTTTTCTGATTTTTGTTTTATTTTTTGCCAAATTTCACAGAAGCTCTTAATTGTTATTTAACATACACCAATCCAAATTACACTTTCCCTGTCAAGGTCGGTGCGTGTAAATATTGTATACAAACAGTTCAACGCGGGTATTCAATTACACCCACACTTTTTGCACGGGTGAGAGTAAAAAAGCCTTTCATGGATATATGAAAATTTGTTTCTTTTATGAGGACAGATTTGGTTACCCAATTTTTGGCAGTCGACAAAGTGAGTAAATTTGGAACACATCAAGGATGCGAGATTGAAAAAAATGTCATCCTTGACGTACATTCAAGATAACCGAATTTTCACCGGGATGAGTTTTTTTACTGCCAATAAAATATTCGAGGATTTAATATTTTTTTTCTCAATTTTTTTTTCGCATGTAGGTGTTCGCACGCGATAAAAGAATCAAGCACCAACTCGGGGGTTAATTATGATGACGTGTTTCTCTCAGAACGTTCGTGCGATGCGGTTAAAGATTCGAAAAAAGTGCCAAATTTATAAGTGTTTCAGATCTTGTATATTATTCAGTAAAATTAAGACTAAATATTTTCTAACCTTCAGAAAATTTTATTTTCTTGTTTTCATATATTTACTGTAAATCAAC
>JAAMPD010001339.1:0-25928 GCA_025266255.1 Trissolcus basalis | reverse complement strand
AACCAAGGCCGATTCACATAAGGTGAATCGCGCACAGAAGTGATCCACAAATGTAAAGGTATAAACTATCCTAAGGTTTTTTAGTTTGTTTTTTTATACTATATTTATGTTTTAAATGCCTCGTCAATGGATTACAATTTTGACATTTTTGAAATGTCGCAAAAGTCAAAAGTTCTGGAGTATTGCCCATAGATATAAAAAATTTCAGATATTTATATTGAATATTACTATATATTATGGTAAATTCCATTGAATTTCAACTCTGAGGTTAGTTTGCGATTTTTTATAGTAAATTTTCAATTTTTTTTCTTCTGCGTGTATTAGAAACTCTTACCTGAATACTCGATGACAGTTGACCGCGACGTGAAGTTGGCTACGCGATATGAGTCGTCGCGCAACGACTCGTCGCACGTCACGAGGTCCGCGCGATGACAAATCGAGTAAAAAAGAGTATAAATGCGCCTTTAGTTTCATATATAATTATTATTACAATTTTATTAAATGTAGGTACTTGATTGATTACTCTCAATTATCAAGTTTTCATACATCATGTTATCCCTTTCGTTTGTTATTTTTGCCTGCACATTTCTAATTAGCATTGCAAATTTTCCAAATGTGAAAAATTATTATAAAATTAAATTATTTTATCCTTTGAAAAAATTAAATAATATTTAATTGAAAATGGAATTACGAAGATATTGTTGCGGACATACTTTTGAGATCTATAAACAAAAGATCCATCAATTAAATAAAAATGAATCTTATCCCTTAAATTGGAATAAAGAACAGATTATAACTGACGTTATTTAGAATATAGTTTTTAAAATAGAAATTAACAAATACTATTTGTTAAAATTGAAACTAACAAATGTGAAAATTTCTTTTAGTAACTCATTGATAAGCATCATTATAAGTTTCGATAATGTCGGTTTATATGATTTGATTTAGAATTTGTACATGACCATAGTCAATTTTTATATCACAGCCTTATATGTTTCGAGGTTTAGGGATATTTTTTTTCTTACTCGGTCATACTTTTCAGTTGTACTGAATTTTTTTTTTTTTTTTTCAATTCATACATTTAATCAAATATTTTGGAAGTGTACAGCTTTTTGAAACAAATGTAATTTTAAAGTTATTATTAAAATATTATTGATCAAACAGTAGTATGCAAGCAAAAATTTTTCTAGTTCAAAACATACCTGAGTGTTATAAGCGATGAATAACAATAAATACAAAATAAAATAGTTATAAACAATTGAACATGTATTTTGTTCATTTAAATTAAACATTAAGCTGAATACACTATAATGAGTAATACAAATAAACTTCATTCATTAAATGAAAGATTAACTTTATTACAGTGTAACAAACGTTGAATGAGAGAGCAAAAGCGCGCCCAAAATGGCGCGTATTTGAATTAAATGACGTACGAATGACTCCCGCGTCCCCTCTCAAAATAGCCCCCCGCGTCTATATATAGGCCGATGCGATTGATGACGGTTTCTTTCGAGACTCATCAGTAGACGCTTATCGGGCATCTGAGCAAACCCCGGTAAGCAACCTGGTAGACCACGGTCACCAGCACTCACGGAGCCGCCAGAAGGACGAGCAGCCGACCTCGACATCCAGGCGTGATCCATGTTCCAGCTACCTCGGATGTGAGGCCTGGTGACCACGTGACCTCTTGATGACTCCGAGACGGCGAATTAGACCGATACACTGGGGAAGAGCACCCCGCCAAGCACACACATAGACAACTAGCTTGATAAGTTTTTCTGTGAATTTGTTTATTTTTATTATGTATAATATGTGTATGATGTATGAAAAGTGAGTGGTTAATTTTTTTTTTGTATTGAAATTTATATTGAAACTAATTAATTTGTCAAATAAAAGAGAATTTGTTACAACAGTCTGATTACAAAATTTGAATTTCATTTTCTTCCTTAAAAGTGATTCCTTATTTCCAATAATTTTATGATGATATACTATACTGTGGTAAACATTCTATACTATTTTTTTAGTTCTTCCTTAGAACTGAAAGAATATTCAAATGATGATGAAATGATGTTAATGGTGTTATATAATATTTAAACCCCAGAGTAATTTCTTGTTCTATAATCCATTGATCAAATTATATTCATCCATGCCAACAATTCAAAATTCAAACAATTCGAAAGTTTTGTTCATAAATTATCGAACTCAGAAATCAAATTAAATATTTATTAATGAAATTTCATCGAAATTATCAAAAATGACATTGTATTCGGTATATATATATCAGATTAACATGTATGTATTTATAAAATAGACTACAAATTGTAAATTTATTTCGAAAATGCAATTAACTTAAAACTGAAGAGAAGAATATACGTTCGATCAAAACAGCGAAGGAACGTAAAAAATACGATCTTATATATATGTATAACTCTGAAGTAATGGAACAACAACAAAATTATATACTATCAACAAAAACTTAAGAGATCTTAACGGTTTGCGATTGTTAAAAATTAAAAAAATTTGAAACACATTGGGTAAAAGATATTTCTTTCGTAATACACGTAAAAAATTGTAATCTAATTTTTCTAGGATAACCATAAAAGTTAAGGAAATTCGTGTGAACACATCGTATTTTTCATTCCCGCTTATAAGTCGCATTCCGTCTGTTCATTCGTAAGCAATGGGAAATTCATATTCCATTAGTTAAGTCGACTTTGAAATGCAAAAATACGATGTGCAATTTTCATTTAAAATTCGACCAAGAAGTGATACATTTTTTATATGTTTGACCGTCGGACAAAGGGAGCGGAAGCGCGAATAAATAAAAAGTGACTGAAATTTAAAAGGAAGCCAAACGTCGGTAATTTGTAACCAAAAATAGCTAGATTATTGAAATTCCAGCCGAGATGTAATTATCATAGACTGTTGCATTTGCATGTCACGGTGTGGCGCAGTTGCATATTCTATGGCTTAAAAATGTTGTGGCTGTGCGAAAATTTTTAACGCAACGAGTTAATTTTAATAAACGTTGCGTGTGTTTTACACGCATCATGCGCCTGTAGCCTGTACCTTGACGTTGGCGGCTTTGTGTCCAGTTGACACGATACGTCGAGCCGAAATAACATTACGGAAAATATTTGAATGTGAATAACTCACGACCAGGCAAAATGTAATTCCAAAATGTTCCAACAATAGTGCACCAAGTGTGCAGACTATTTTATCTGTTATGTAAATCAATGCAAAATAGCGGTAGTTGGCTGACGGCTTCGCGAATGTGCCGGGGAACCTCCCTAATACGAGAGCACGGAATACGCCGCTTTCATTATATCGCCGTGTTGCATACAGCCGCGCGATGTTTCTCGAGTCTTCGCGATGGTGACAGCGCCTCGCATCTTTTCTCATGGAATATTTATGTTTGAAAAAGAGCAATGATTGATGCTCTCATTTGATCTTCTTCGCAAATTTTTTAATCAATATTTTTTACCACTTTTGTTTTCACCCAACGCATATATTTGTCACATTACCAAACTTATTCTGACTCTATATATATTACCATTTGAAATGTTTATTTCTTTTTTCGAGCTTCTTTTATTTTGCTCAAAATTCTTTACATATTATCTTGTGGCATAGCTGAAATTCAAAGAATTCTGCTGTATGAAACAAAATTCAAAAATCAAACTGCACATTTTACATACACCTCAAAGTTGACGAAACGATTAGGTTTGCATCTTTTCTGTTGATTCGGCATCACGAATTAAATTTTAACCTGAAGAGAGTTGCTGCTGCAGTCAGAACTGGAATGAAAAATCGAGAAACGGACAGCTAAGCTCGGATTAATTGTGTTCAAATATTAGCTATAGACGATATTCCAAACCGTTTACGAAGTCTACACAGTTGGCCCGAATCCGCCACTGGCATTGGCGAAAAAGTTGCTGGCACAGGGAAAAGCGTTCCTAGCATGCCACCGAGAAAATTGCGAGAATTTTGAAGAAAATTCCAGTCAGCCGACCGAATCGATACAGCAGTAGTGCGCAGAAAAAGCACCTCTGTTTACATGACAATCAAGATCAACTTCGAATAAGCGAAATTTCTCTTCGAATTTAATTCGAAAGTGTCGTTTCATGTCTTGCAATTGTAGACAATTATGGATTGATATTGCTTCAGATAGATTACTATGAAATTCATATTTAATGATCAATATATTAACTCTTATGAGAGCTAATACAACAGTTAATTGATTATTATTATAATAATTTTTCAATATTGAGAATTTTAATTCTCATAATTATTTTTTTAGAGTTCTGAAATTTTTTTTCAGTATACCGGGAAAAGCCCGATTTTTTGTTCATTTTTATCTCTGTAATAATAATACTTCTGGTGGATGTACAATTATTTCGTTAATAATAAAACAGTTTTTTTAATACGGTTTTAATAGGTTTTTGTCCAATATATTTTTTCTGCTCATTTTTTATTTCTACTTGCAAGCAAAAAGTTTATATTGCAACAATTTGATATATAAATATCAATCTATGATAATATTCCATTTAATTTCAAATCCACACTATTTAAAAAATATTAAAACTTTTTTCTACGAATTGAATAACATAACGAATTTTTTTACGCTTTTTTTTAAATCCACACTTTCATGCAGGCTATTGATTAGAATGGAAAATACAATTAGCAATTAGTAAATTGATGATAACTTTCAAAGCGATTGAATGCATGAATGTTAACGAAAAATTTCTATTCAATTCAGAACTAATAGCTAATATTTCATGTTTATACTCTTTTTAGTATCTCATACTCGTACACATTTTGGCGTCACGTCCGCATTACATTAGTTTAAACTTGTCTTCTTTTTTTTTTTTTTGGTATGTTATACTTTTTTTCACCAAGATGTATCAGAGCGTATGAAAAATCACATCACAGGAATGAAAAGCACTTTTATCTCAATGTTTGGTTAATTTAGAAAAATATTTTTGTCGGAACCGTGTCATGCACGATAGTTCGAAAAAAAAATCCAAAAGAAAGAGAGCTGAAACGAATGGCTGATGCGAATTATGTATTGAATTCCACAGTGCATCTCGAGGCCCACCGTTTGCGTTAGAAAAATACTGCCAATTTTTGGCAACTACTGAGAGTTCTTTGGCTTTTATTCCGAGTTTCATTCACTCAAACGAAGTTCGGCCTCTGTACGTTTGTTTGTATACATCAATTCTTGATTAAAAGATGCAATAAACAGCATCAAAAAAATTGGACGCTCTTTGATTTTATTTATTTATTTATTTATTTATTTTTTTCACCGTGAATAGTAACACAGTGGATGTTTTACCCATCCACAATCAATAATGTTGAAATTCCAGTTGACTTTTGGGAGAGTTATTTTCCTATTTGCGCTTCTGACAAGCGATAAACTTTTGGATTCGTCAAAACACAACGTTCAACAAAGATAATTACCGGCAATGACGTATTTCCTTTAGCTCATAAATCTCATTTGCTCACGAACTTCACTTGCTAAATAACTACCAAGTTGCAGAATTTATCTAAAAACCTCGCTATCTTTTTATAGGCTTTCCGTGTGTGGCGCTGAGGCTTTTTCATATTTTTTGATCCTGGAAAAAGAAAGAAGAAAAAAAATGGCGAATTTTAATTTTATTCAACGCATTTTTCTCTTGTAATTAATTCGTCATGCCACAATTTACTTTGTATATTTGACAAGCTGCAAAAACACGCTGATGCGTATATGTATTCCTGTCGAAATGTACACATTCCAATTATGTTTGGCTGCCTCGCACAACTCGAGATACACTCGCAAGAAACATCAGCTGTGCGGAAGAGCGCAATGGCGTGGAAAAACCCGTTACAATGCAGGTGAGATGTGAAATTGTAACATCACACTTCATTTGTACTTATTTGGTTATCCGCGTGGCGGCGTGCGTACAATACGGACCGCATTTACGTGTGGTTAAGCGTTGTCTATGTAATTGCATTGTTCCACTCGACAACTGTGTTTAGTTTTGTGTCGGTTTGCCTCATGATTCAATTGTATGCGATACACTGGAAAGTCATTTTTGTCAAGTTGACAATGCAGTTGGCGCGCTTATTTAGCCACAAGGGGTGGCTCTTTTCGCAAATTTCGGAGAACGCACGTCAGCAAGTCGCGAAATTCAACTTATGCGAAAACGCACTGAGCGCATTTACATATTTCTACGGAGCATCGTCATTTATCTCGTACCCCGCGTTCTGATAACGCTTGTACATTTTGTGAATTACGGCTCTGCCGCGGCAGGATACTTCGTACCTAGGTGTATTATTGATCGATAACGCGCGCGTAATAGACTCGGCAAAGGCGAGAGCATCAGAAATGCCAGCATTCATCACACACAACGAACGTTTTCATATATATGTGAAACGTTAAATTGTCAGAAAAGAGTGGAATACAGTGTAATGTACCATGCAAAGAGCCTGTGTTTAGAACCATTCACAATTATTTGGATATATACAAAATGTTACTCTGTTTCGCTTGTTTCAGAGAACAAGCAAAACAAAGTACACAACAATTAAGAAAGTTTTGATTCAATTCTAAAGGAAAAGTTGGCCTTGAAAAAGAAATAGAAGCAAGCGAATGGTCGTATTGACACAAGAAAAGCAATCAATGTAATGGTTTAGTAGGAAAAAATGTCAAGTTGGTGTGTGGTCTATGAAAAGATACGCAGTCTAGCTCCGGCGCTATTTCTTGGCCTTACTACTTTCGTTTCGTGATGTTCGGAGAAGGCGAGGAAACTGCAAGGAACGCTCGTTAAACTTACTGTCGCACGTAAAACCGTTGATATCGGAATCGGTTGCACTACGGGTGACCTGATCACCAAAGAAGAGCAAGTCTCCGAGAATCTGTGAAGGCAGCAGACCTAAGTCAAATTGTTACTTTGTCGCCAATAAAATTGCTTCGCTTGAATTACTGTGAATCGATATATAGTGGGTGCGGTTGTCCTGCCGATTTTCGACAAGAAATTGAAGTTTTATGGCGAGATGTTACTGCGGAACGTTTTCTTGAATTGTGCGATGCGCAGCAAATAAATTATTCGCTGAGTTGAAACGAATTTCAACTTGGGTAAATATCTTGTTTTGCGAGGAAGCAAACGGCCGCGCAACAGTCAAGTGTCGCGCGAACCTCTCGTTGCGAATAATAATTATTCCATCTGCAAAAACAAGATTTATGGTTTTTCACAATGATCAAAATAAAAACAATATTTCAAATCATCCATCTGTGTACGTGCAGTTTTGTTTTTCCCCTCTTCATTTTTATTCGAATTGTTTCACTTCTCAATGTTTGTTGTTGTTCAACCTTTTTAATCACTGTTATAACAATAATCCGATACACTTATTTTTCTCGTAAAAAAAGTTATTACTTTTAATCAGAGCGAAATCGGGACTACACTACAAATGCACTTTAGTTTGTTCAAAAGCAATTGATGTAACTGCCAATAAACGAATTTACAGAGTTTCGGTCTTGCACCGTAATACGTGATATAACGACATGGCCATTCAGCAGATGATTTTGATTTATAAGTTATTTTATCTATAATCGCGTTTTCCTTGGATCTTGTAATAGTAATTATCTTTCCACCACGTACGAATCAAGCACGTGTGATGATATTATGAGAGAGTGCAAAACACGTATAACCCAGTTTTGGTGGTTCCTTCGTAACGATATTTATATTGAATTTGTCTTTCTACTACTTTCGATCGCACTTCGCAAAGTAAGCCATGTTATCAAAACGCATGTACATCCGGTCAAAACTTTGGTCAGCTTGACCGACGATTTCAAACTTTGTTATGAACCCGGAAAACCTCTGAACGTCAAATGTCCATATAAGTGTCGAAGGATATTGCACAAACTGGGGCCATCCAATAAATGAAGCATACCTCAATCAACGAATTTTCAAAGCCAATATTTCGTTATTGCGAGCCAAACATGAATGTTCCCTAGCAGAATTTTCGATCGAGCTGGATTGTCGACCTGGCCAGGGCACCATACCACAAGCCTCGATTCTGATCAATGAGCTCGATCAGCGACTGTTACAACATCCAACGTGTACATTTGATATGACCCTGTTCAACAATTTAAACAGAAACAGAAAATCATATTTGTGGCATACCAGATAAGGCCCAAACCAGATTACTATTTTTCAATAACAAACATTTGAGCTTTTGTTTATAATGGATACATGTCATGGATTCTGTCATTAACATCAATCAAACGTCATCATTCATCAATCCAGACTCGCGCGTTAAGATGTTGAAATGTAAAGTGAATAGTAAGACAACATTTTATCTTCATTTTCCAGTGGCTCTAGCTATGACAAGACAACTCATGTAAATATAAATTATTATTGTCAAAGTTTGATCTGAAAATCTGAAATCAGTTTCTATTGTTAATAGGCCTGGTAATGCACAAATTAGCTCGACATTTAGAAATTCGGGTCAAATTTCAACCAGGTTCATATGATAATACTTCACCAAGAAAAAAAAAAAGAGAATTACAAACTGTTCGATTTTGTAAATAAGCCCCTGATTCGAACGATTAAACTGTAAATTTCCCATTTCGTTTATAAAAATTGTATATTTCATTTTCCTCCCCCTCTTAGGTAGATTGAATTTTAGATCTGAACAAAAAGATTACAAATTCATAAGAATTGATTGAAATGTTCAAAGTTGAAAGTGTGAGTACCCAGCACAATTCAAGTGTAAATTTTTTTCGCATGATAAATAGGTTTGCAAGTGAAGCGTACTGGGGTTTTCGGTTTAATATTGAATCTATCCATTTGGAAGGACGTATCTCATGATCATAATTACCGAGAACATACGATATTCGCAACAAGCGTTTCCTCCTTGCATGCAATATGTTTGATTTTCCGATAGCACGTATGTCAACCTAGTACCGGCGTACATAACCATGCTTCTTGCAATCCCGGAAGCAGTCGACAAGCTGAGTAGTATGACCACGTCAATGCGTAAAGCGTCTCGCCAATCGACCACATTAATATCACCCAACTCGTTTATTATTTAATTAGTGTAAGGTGATCGAGTTATGTATTCAAATTTGAACCTATCAAAATCATTAAACAGTTATTAACTTCTGATTTTCAAAATTACATCGACGTTCTTTACTCAGTTGATTAAATTGAAAAAAAACGATAACGTGTACTGTAAATGATGAAATTAATCTGGCCGATATAACCATACAAAAAAATTGTATCGGGAAAAAATAATACGTCATGCCGGATTAATTGGAGGCAAGAATTTCGAATTGAATTAGTAAGTAGAAAGTACTATGTTTCATCAGTCACACGATCGAATGATATACACATATAAATTAACGTCTCATGAATAGTGTGTAATTTAATAGATAGAGCATTACCAAAATGTTATAAACTGTGTACACTTTGACTGATTAAAATCTAATATTTGGTCATGATTAATTGTAAACTGGTGATTTATTTCAACTAAAATATATAATGATTTTCTCCCATGTTTAGAGATTATGATAAGAATTAAATAATAAAGGATGTATCTAATTCGGCACTTTTTAAAGTCCCGAACTTTTATGTTGGATTGCGATGTGCGGCACTCTTTTTTTTTCGTTTTTGGTCTAGTGCTCCTGAGCGTTTAGCTCTATTGGTCCGTACTTCAGATCGCGATGGGCGGACCATTACTGGCTGATATATTATCGGTTCCGAAAGTATAATCGCAGGGTAAAAACTCGCCTTTAATCCCTTCTCGACCTTATTCTTAAGTTTAACTCCTTGATTCCTCTCCGCCTTTCTCGCCATAGTTTTTCGTTTCCCAACACGGTTCTTTTTGCGCAAAAAATTTTCCTTCATGGTCGGCTGTATCGTCGCTTCTTGCTACGAGTGGTCAAACCGGAATTGAGCGAATTGAAGTTCAACTTTTGCCTAGAGTGCTACGAAACTCGAAAGCTTAGCTTGTCTAATGAAACAATCGTGAACAAAAAGTTTTCTAATATTTTTAAACACGCGAACCAGAATATAATGCTACTCAGAAATTAAAGAGTAATCCTCTTCCATTTCAAATTGTTCTCTCTTTGTTTCCATTGAATTTCAACAAGTATGCTGAATTTTCTGTTTTGCAAAACCGTTCATTTGGATTTTACATCTTTTTGGATGATATTTTTTTCGCGCTAAGAGAAATGTTTCATTTCATAATTCATACAATAAATTTTTTATTCGACATTTAATATCCACGAGAATATGAAATTTTTATTATTTTTATACTGAATTCAGATGACACAAATTATAAGGGACATTGACAAATATTTGCCGGTAAGCGACCGGCGCTGAAGTTAATTGATATTTAATGTTGCACGAAAGTTTTGTCACGCTACATGATTGCGATGTAGGTTTGTCATGAAATTCTATCGCAGGGGAGACGCAGTTTCATAGTTTTCGTAACGACGATGAAGTCGCACTCAGATTGATCATGGTTGACAAGATTCTATTGTCATGGACGTGAAGCCATTAAAGTTTGCTGCATGTTCACACTCAAACGGTGCGGAATCAATATCATTAGATTAAAACCACCAATGTTTATTTACGATTCTCAAATCGGCAACTCCTTTATGAAAAGAAAAGCTCTCACGATCGTATAGTTTTGTCACGGTATCAATCACCAATCACAGCACAAATATGCTGTCATTGGCAATTGTACCGATACTTAATATAAATACAATCAAAAATTGAAAAAATTTTCCGTCGAGAACGAACTAGTCGAATTCGCTGCGGAAGAAGAACTGCCTCCCTTCCATCGCGGCGAACAGAACTCCGCGGGGTGGCGCTAGTGAGGCAAACGACTCGAAAATGTAGCAAAATAAAACTAATTATTTATAATAATCAAAGTGTCACTCGTAACAGTGTATAAAATATATTATTCCGGCAATAAATATAATATTTGGGCCAGTTATTATTATTATCATTATTATTTATTTACTTTTTTTTTAATAAAGAATATAATAAATAAATATTTGGTTAATATTTCGTTTACACATTCCATTATATAAATTCATAAAATATAAAATAGAATATATTTATAATAATGATAATGATGATAATAATAATGATGATAATAATAATAATAATAATAATAATAATAATAAAAATAATAATAACAACTCAAATATGTACAAGGAGGTTAAAAATATTTCTTTGGCATTTTATTTATTTGCGTAAAATGAAATGGTTTCATTACTTAACAAATCAACGTAAATTTTATTATTGTAATACTACCCAAAAAAGAGCATTCTAATAAGCGTTTGAATATGCAATGTTGTTTTATATATCTATTTGTTCAGGTGCGAAAGTTCAACCTGATAACAATTTTGCAACGAATTATTGTAAATCAAGATGAAACTTTTGATTACGATTTATTAGCTTTTTCTTAACATAGAATGTTTTACATGCTAGAACAATAAATCATCATTGTCGAATTATTAAATTTTAATTCTCTAGAAATATAATTACTAAAGCAGTAGTGATTTGAGAAGCAATCATATTTAATTAAGCCCTCATAGGTTTCAGGTTATTTGCTTCTCTATAAAGGTAAAAAAGTACTAATTCCGAAGTAAATAGGTCATTAAAATCGCATCAATTGAATTTAAGTGCTTATTTACTAACAGAGAAGAGCGATCTACTTTCTGTTGAACAACCATATACGTAGCTATTGAACGTGTACTTTGAACGTTGTAAACATGTTCTCTGTAGATCCGTTTCCGTAATCGAGTCCTCGTGAAATGCCAGAGCATCAAGTCATTCATTTGATTCTACGGATGAAAAAAAATAATACACAGACTAACGCTGTATAAATTTATTTTCAAAAGCCTCAAAGATAGTTCGTGGATTATTGAAATGATGTTGAACATTTTCTTTCTTTTATTCTAGCGTTCAATTTAATGACGTTAATTGGAACATATTGTAGGTGCATTTTTATGCTCTCAAAATGATGAAACATGATCTCTGTGATTTGTTTATGCTTAAAATTTACAAAAAATTTTTTTTTTTCATAACGTAAATATCACAAAGACGAGCTAAGAATTTGGGATAATTTTCAAGATCAGAAAATTTCGAAAACTGTTGTTAATTTATCATCTTATTTATATGCTGGATTCATGAAAATGTATGTAAATAAATAAAATTAGTATTCCTATATCAAGCTCGATAACAATGATAACTTCTGCATCTAGTGAACCACGGATGGAACATAAAGCAAAACTGTTTATCTACTGAATAAACAATCGAACAAGATGGTTAGCAATGCATTCACTAGGCAGATTTGCAAATACCTTACTGGAGATTAGATCACCATACATCTGTTTCAATTAAGTGAGAAGAGCTTTGTTGAGGATACACATTTAATCTAATTCAAATAAGTACATCAATCCTAATTGATAAATTGTCATTTACATTAAAAAAAACAATCAACATTCACTTGTTTTTGCACACAATTTTGAAATAGCCTAACATCTTTACTAAGAAAATGAGTTTTTTACTTTTGTTTAAGCTTATCAACAATTTTTATAGATTTTTGTTAAATAATGTTACATACTAAGCCAGAAATAATGATTTGTTTGTTGATCTGTCGTTTATTTCAACTTGTGATTATCTGCTTGAAATTATTGTTCTATGCGTATTTTCATATAATAATTTAAAGTTTGACAATAAAATCGTGTAAAAATTAGATTTAACGAAATTTTTCATTTTATTATGATGAATTTAAATATTTTGAAATTCTATTGTCATTGCATATGTGTTAATTTTTTATTTTATTCTGCTTAACGTTGTCACCACGATGAACCCAGAAAAGTAGTACTTTTTTTTATTTTGTAACCAAATTTATCGGTGTCATTTATGCCATTTAATAAGTATACCTTGCAGTGTCTCATTTTCAATTTTTGACGTACTAGGTCGGAAACACTGTCGCGTCTCTTGACCTTATCTCAAGAATACGTGAGGGAAGCGAGTAGGGAAGAGATGATGAGTATTATGGGTCTCCTACGGCAGATATTCAATATTATTTAAACGAAAAAATGTTTTTTCTAAATATTCTCACAAATCATTGTTCGGTGATTGTACTAGTTATTTCCACTAATTGCAAAAAATACTAAAATTTAAGAAAAGCAAAAGGCCCATAATACAAGCCAGTTTAAGTATTTCGGGCCATTTATGGTTTCATATACAGGCTGTCCCATTTTAAATTAACACGTTGATCATCTCGAAAACTTTGTTTAAAAAAACAAAGTTCGTATCAAATCCACAATCGCAGCGCCATGTAAGTGAAATTCGATAATGTTATTTGATTTCTTTTTAAAAAACACATATATTTGTATTGAATACATTTTTTGACTTGAGATAATTAAAACGGGACACCCTGTACATTCCAATTTATGATTTAACATAATTCATCACTCTTTTATGGTTATTATTTTGAACAATTCTTACTCGGTTTTGATCTTGAATATTTACGATATTTCAATATTGTTTTCATTTCAGAAAATTCATATGATAATTTTTATATTTGTGAATGGCATTGAAATAAATTAATTCTGATGTTTAATTAGAGCAAAAAATATTTATTTCCTTTTATTGGAGGATCAGATGGCGCCGCTGCCAATTGGTAACTTTAAATCCAATACTCAACAATAATTGAAATCTTAAAATTGATGATTGCCCCGAAATTTTGAGATTATTAACTTAAAAAGCAACAGTTCAATTCGTTAAACCCAGATTTTAAATAATCTGAATGTGATGAACATAATCAATCAAATTTTAACATCAATTATTTAATTGTATTGTTATTCAATGTTTTGAGAAATTGACAATTAGTTTAATCTTAATTAAATAATACTGAAGAGAATGAATTTACGAGATATTCATTAAAAATTTTACATATACAAGAAAAATTTTTATTAATGTTCAATAAATAACAATATCTCATTTCATAAATATTATTAAATCTGATGGTGACACGTTGAATGTTTTATTAAAAACCGTGATATATTGCATATTTTGTAGTGTATACGTGTTCAGTAACTAATAATAATTTGTAAAATCAATTCGAATCACGTAAAGTTTTAAAATTAATGCTTGTTTTTTTTTTTAATTTTCACTAAATTTTTTCTAATTATGTAACTGCTAATACAACAATTAAAATACACAATTTATTATAAATGAAAAATCAATAAAACATTGTTTAAATAACAAAAATTTTAGTTAATGGCATCACTATCAACATCTAACAGTAAAAATATGTTATACGAATAATTATAAAAAATAGTTTCTGGAACAATAAAGTGGGTTAGAGTTGGTAAATGAGGCATATATATATATATATATTTCTGATGTATTTTTGTGTGACAAATGTTGATAGATAATTTTTTTCAACTAAGTATATGGTAAAATATTCTGTTTCATTTGATTCAAATCATATATTCAAAGTTACCAAGCAATAGAATGTTTCGTTAAATGATGATCATTAATGGTGTTTATTTTAAGTTTGTTTTTTGGGTTTAGATTAGGTTCGGAATTTTAACTATCTGTATTACATTATTATTATGAGGTTTAACTGTCTTTTATCTATAAGTCACCACTTACAACTGGGTGTCATGTATTAGACGCGGTTAATTAGAGTAATTAGTTTTGATCGGCACTTGACGAGAACTCACTGGACTCTAACTACAACTATTAACTGATGATTTCAGTAGCATTAGTTGTTTCTATTAATTGAAGGGCCGGATTCAGTAATGGGACTAGCGCTCGAATAGCTTTTTTTTAATTGAAAAAGTATCGAAGAAAAATTTTATTTCGATATACTTTAAATAGCTAAATTCGAGAATTAAACTGCCAACAAAAATTGATCAACAGTTTGATAGTACGTCGTTCAGACGGGCGCCTGTATTGCCGTCATTTGAGTAATTATTGAATCGAAGTATGATGCTTATATAATTGATATTGAAAGTTATAATTATTTATATAAAATTTAAGAAACGTTATGAGTGGTACATAACAATGGAATCTATATATGCAAGATTATTTTCCATACTTGAAAAATAGCCATTGATATTACCAAAGAAACTAACAATAATTATTATACTCTTTCATTCTTTCAAATTTTGAAAAAAAAAATCTCTCAAATTTGTAGACTAAAAAAATTTTAATACAAAAAAGTTGATATATTTTGTTTCAATAGAGCAAAAGAAGAAAAAAATTTTTTGTTACATCGGAACGTTATGAGTTGCAAAGACTGATACAAGACTAGAAAATTTTAAGATGAATCCTAATAACTGTGCTTACTATAATAAATATATATAAAAATGAAATTAATGTAATACAAAAATGATGCTAAATGATAATAGAAATGAATTTAAAAAATGGATTCATGATCTTCTTCGGGAAATATCGTTTTCATTTTATTTTTGATCAACTTTTTTCGAGTTCAAAATTCTAAAGAATCAACACGAATAATTTGATCCTCAATATATCGCCTTCTACAAGCGTGAGGACCCTACAAACAAACATATTTTTATTTTTATATCAAACTAGGGAATGTGAAGATTACAACAATTATTGTACACCTATCGTTTTCTAAATTGATTCAATATTGAAATTATCGTACACTCAAAAGTACAGCGACGCATCTTTAGCTAGTTATAATGTATATTTTGGTACTTTGAAATACTTCTCTCTGTCATTGACATGAATGTAAACTCTTAAGTTTATTTAAAAATTTAACTGCCGAAATTGAAACACGCAAAAGCGAACGAGAGAAATTATATAATTAAGTAGTACTGCAATTTGTTAATATATTACTCCTTTATCTTTTATGAGCAGTTATTACTTATTCTGCATATTCATTTAACAGGTGTACAGCGTTAACAGATTATAAGCGATATTTTGAGAAGTTGCACAAGAAATGATTTTTTTTCATCTTCCAAGCGAACGATTTGTTTTTGAATAACATCAATAATCTATGATCTTATAACAATCCCTCTTGATGATTTATTTCATTACTGCCAGAGTTCTATTAACTAATTCGTTATTTACGTTCATATTCAATGTTATTATATAATTTAAATTTAAACCAATCAGAAATGTATATGTTAGAGCCTTTTTGTGATATACTATAGACTTTAATAAATTCAACGTGTTTTAACATTTTGTAAACTCGAACACGCATCAATTATAACACATAACATATCAAAATATTTACATGTATGAAAAAAAAGTTAAGGATACCATCAAATATAGTATTAACATGTGCCCTATTCAAAAAAGTAATATCAATCGAATGTAAAACCATAGAGGATATTTTGGAACACCAAAAGCGAATTATATGCTACATATTAATGCTAATTTATTCTAAGCACTCGTATTTTGTAGGCAAAATGGAAAATTGAGCGGATAGTGATAAAAGGGTGATATTTGTTGCTTTAAATGGCAAATTTAGCGTCATCAGTCAGAGACGATAATTTCAAGACTGGCTCTCGCAGACTTTGCCACGCGGAAGTGCATTATGCCGGTACGAACGAAACATAACTTCGCGGCTTGTATTATGATAAAGTAGTCGTTAGGTAGTGAATTAGCGTGAACAGGACCAGCGCCGGCGTCTCTGGAGAGACAGAGGCGGAATCTGCGGAACGACACTAATTATGAGACAAGTTTTAACTACTCCACTGGTGGACAATGCGTTATCCTTCATTTTCACTGTTTCTAATATATTCCTCCCACGAGTACTTAACGTAGCCTCTTTCTCTTCATCTTATCTACACTTCGCTGGCTCGCGAGAATAATGTGAATTGTGCTAACTTTTACATATACGCTCAACGGATACGCAGATTCCGCTGTTTTGTACGAATACTTTTAAAACCTTCATTGAACTGCCGACGACAATACAATATATATTAAACATCCAACAGTAAGTTGAAAAAAAAAAAATCTAATAATAGTTTGCAATCATAGTCTTTCACTTTTTCCTTCAATGAAGGACAAAGCTTTTCACATAAGATGGTTTTTATTTGGTCATTGACATAACTTAAAAATACAAATCGGAATTTCAATTTTATCTTTGTGAACGGAATTCTATCGTTCATTCTGTGAAATCAAACTTCACGAGAGTTCATAAAGAATGCTGTATAAAGGAAAAAACATTTTATAGTCGAAATTGTTTAACGCAAGAACGATTCGGAGGCGTCGCACTTTTCATTTGTGTAGGGAAAATAATTGAGCGCTATATACTGCACGACTGGCAATAAAAAACAATGTATCTCGCGGTGATACATCCAAATAGCGAAGTTGTCTTTTAGTGCGTTTTGCCAGCGTCAAAGAAACTAAAATAAACGCACATTTTCACAAGAGGGAAGCCAAACGAAGGTCGTTTATGAGAGAAGCATGACGTTATTGAGACATTCCTATAAAACTCTCGAGGGTCGTATCGGCGGGACACTTTGCATGTTGATGTGCAACGAGCTCTTTCGTTGCTTGCAAGCCATTGCTTCCGTTAGCTACCCCTTATCAACACCATATACACAAACACGTATGGCACGCGCGAACATTAAATAGAGTCGCTTTTTGTGTATACTGACATAATTTCTAATCACCAAATTTACACTTTTCCGGTAGCATTTTTTGAATCAAATTTTCTTTTCTACAAACGTTTTTGCCATAAATTTAGGACCCTTTGTCTCCCTTCCATCTTTCTGTCATAATTTTGAATACATAAATACATAACCCATGTAAAAATTTATATATGTTACATATATGGCTACCATATATGGGGCATATATGTTGTCTACCGCATATATGTAACATATATGTCACATATATGTTGATTTTTACATGGGAAGCAAATCTACAATTTAAATCCACTTAAGTGACCGAAAACCATCAATTTTTACATTTGATGACATACCTTCCGCAATTACTATTTTTTGTGATTTTTATGTTTTTGTGTAACACAAAAATAATCATCATCGATTAGCGCGATCGCATTGCTGAGTAATGTGGAAAAAAACTTTTTGTTAAGAACAATAATCGTTCGTGTATTTGCATCACTCAGTGATGCGAAACCAATTTTTGCCACCCCCATCACTAATGTAAGAAATCAGTAACTAACGTTTATATAGTAATAAAAGTGGCGCAATTACATTTACTAGTTAACAAGTTAGTCGTTAATAATTTTTCCATTGCCTTGACCTCAATGTTTATCCAATATTGAATCTGAAAATTATTGAAACTCAGTATCGGAGTATGTTTATTTAATAACATCCTTGAGGCATTTTTTTTCTCTTTAGTATTCTTTTTCTTCTTTGGTAGTCTTTATCTTTAAGATTTGCTTTGATATATATATTTTTTTTAACTAATATATTTGCATATGATTAATTTTGTACTGAGTACTGAGTTCCCTACTTATTGAAACTACAAACCCTTATTCACAGAATGTCTCCGACTTAGGACCGCTTTCGGATTACTTCAGGTCGATGCTGTGACGTTCTTCTATTGGTGTATTTTTATCTCCTTTGTCAGTCGAGATCATCCATCACGCTTCTGTCTCAGGGTTTACTCAACATACACAGCCAACTCTGTCTTAGGTCTCATAACCAAGTACATTTTTTGTCACTAGGTTTCTAGTCCTTCAAGCCTATATAGTTTTACTTCCAACGTGTATCTATAGCTGATCAATTGTTCAGAATAAAAACACGTGTTATTCCTGCCACTGATTTCGTCACAAACTATTGTCTATATTTCGTGTTTTGTGCAGATACATACTATACAGTTTCTGTAACCTAATAAGAGAGTTGTAATTGAATTCTTCATAACTTCGATCCTTACATCGCTTTTCCTGTCTGTCATGGAATTTTGTTGAGCCAGCTTTTGGGCCCAGATTCAACTGCTTTTTACATCCTTTGCCACGCTCCCTATCTTTTCTGTATGCTTTTCAATAAAAGTTCAGGCCTTATATATATACACATTTTTTAAACATAAAAATATGTTCCTAAAGGTCAAGTGTTCCCACTTGAATGAAAAACTTTTTTTTCGGTTTGTCTGTTAGTTTATCCTGGATTTACTCATATTTACTTGAGAAACATATAAAAAAATATTACGCATATATATATTTAGAAAATGTATATTTATATATATTAAAAATATGAAAATTCAATGAATTATATTGTCGTATTGTTGTCAATGTATGTTTTTGTGATTGTTTGTGTTGTTGTGAATGCATTGATGGGTGTTCTTCTATTTCCTAAATGTAATTTATGTAACAATGATTTAAAACATATATATATTCTGGATGTTTTACAAAATATTGCAAAGTTTTTATTTTGATTCAATGCAATTAATTGAATTCCGCCGTCAATTTTTGATAGATTAGGTTATCTTTGCTTATCACCACACATCTACTCCTTTTTTATTGGATTCAATATTTCCACCAAAAACGTATCGCAGTAATCTAGAAATGAGTGACGTTTATTTCAGTGAATGTTAAACAAATCGATTAGGTGTCAGCAACTTTTCATGACTGTTTGTTGTGCTGAATCTGACAGCTATAAAACAAATCTTCAAAGAATGAAATATTTTTGTATCATGTTAGAACGTGACTGACCGATGTTCAAAAGATCGATATTAATTTTTTTTGTATCCCGTTCCCTCCCACTTGACAATTTATATTCACGGATGAAATTAATTTACAGGTCTCGACACTGTGCGTAAAATGTTGACGGAGCGACGTCGATGATGTGTGCGTCCGACCGTTGCACACGCATTCGACGTTTTTTTCATTTACTTTTTTGCCCAGCCGAGTGGCGCGCACAAAAAAAAAAAAAAAAAAAGAAGAATTCACCACACACGTCAAGTAAAACAAACCAAAAGGGACCGGAGTGGCCGTGCGACATCTAGTCGGCAAACGGTCTCGGTGATTTTTCTGCGACTCTGTAACGTGTTCGCGTGACAGCTTATACGGTATCCTGGGACAGCTCGACGAACCGTGTCACGTGATGTTCATTGTCAGCCCAAGAAGAAAGAAAGTCGTACGTTTCTTTGTCCAACATTTCGTGACAAGTTTGCGAGACGCGATGAGTGATGTGGAGTGCACTGAGACACCCCATCGTTATTGCCGAAAGTCCGAAAAATTGTCCTGTAACGTGCTCACGTAACACGGCATCAAGTTTTACGATAATTATACTTTAACCGAAAAAAAATGGATGATACATTTGTATGATGGCGCTACTTGTTTCACCACATCGAGAGGTTCCTAAGCATAAATAAATCTCCTGACAGTGATTTGAAAAAAAAAAAAAAAAAATTCTAGAGTGATGACCATAACGTTAACCCTAGTATTTTTTACTACATCGTACATCATAATTCAAAGTTCAAAATTATTTTATGCACTAAAAAGTTTTTGTTTATCGTAAAAATGATTATATAATTCTTCTCTTTTTTTGTTGGAATTCACAAAGTCGCTAAAATGGAAACACGGATACCTTTTTGGATGTTACAGCAAAAAAACCTGAAGAGAATAAATCAAAAAGAAAAACAGAATGATGGATGTGCAAACATTTTTAGCGTGATTGGAAAGGTTTTTGCGTTCGAATCTTCTGATCAGCTAATCCTAAATATTTGACATTCATGAAATAGAGATGGACGATATTATTGGAATGGCATGACTTAAGCATGACGATCGGACAATCGCTCAGATATCATCGACAAATCTCCGTCACCTCTAATACGTACGTAATTGAAATTCTATTGAACAGTGAAATTTTATTGCGCGTGACTTAACTCAGAAATGGACACTCGCTCTCAAGTTTAGTTGCCATTTCGCATTGCACTCACATCGATATTTAGCCCATCCTTCGAAGTAGTCTTGAGCTTCCTTGCCCTTTGAATAAGTCAAACACTCATGAATAAATGGAAAGGCTTGCGAATGCACCCTCTTTCCTCCGTCTTGTTATGTGTCCGCCATTAAAACCCTCTCATACCAGTGTTTCTCATGCAAATTTCCGGACGCGTTAGAATTACCATTGAATAATCGTACGATACACAATACCTTCACACTCGACGTTGATGTCTTATAAAAATTGTCCCCTTTGAGTCATGTGCGTACACACAAAATCGATTATCAACTTGTGAATCAGTGACACTGTAACCTCCTTTTATAAAAGCCAAAGGATTTTTTTTACAACTACATCAATACTTTCCAATACATCAGATAATTACTAATTAAAAAGTAATTTCAATTATCATGCAAAGTAATTAATAATAAAATCCTATGCTAAAAATAATTTATAAAGATATCAAAATAATGAACCAGTATTTAATTTCTTTAGGGTGAAGTGGGGGTAAAAACGAACAAAATGGGGCAAAAATGGAACAGACTTTGAAAACATATAAAATTGGTTCTATAAACTAATTACTTCACCAAATATATGTCATAAATACTAGACATGTTTATCTGAATTCTAATGCAATAGAAAATGTTTTACTGACAAATTTCCATTAAATAAATTGAAATGTTCATTTTTGCCCCACTTTACCCTATAAAAAAATTTGCCTTTGCATCATGCAACCTGTCACAACTATTTAGATTTTTCGAAGTGCAGATCCTTGCATATACATGCAAAGTTTACTCATGCAGTTTTATGTACGATTTGCTTAGACAGCCCATCAAATGCTTTATGGCTTATAAAAAATTTCTCCGTTGTAAATTTAAAGTTTGGTTTGTGATAGTTTTTTTTTTTGTTCTATTTTTTTAATATGTCTTACAGTTTTTTTGGTACAATTTCATTACGTTTTACGCGTATCATTTAGAATGACTTCCATCGAATGGCAGAAGACAATCGATGGAACAAATGCCGCGAATCACGACCATAAATGACAACTACGACAGGGTGCATTCGGGCCCAAACGCGCCAATCTCGTTAAAGAGTAGCATTAGTACCAAACATGCGATTGACTGAACGACTACTCGTCGCTCCACGCAATGAAACTGAAAGCATTCCACTCGACAAATTGAAACGAATTAAATCGACTTTGAAGAGAAGCGCAATACTTATTGCAAAACAAAGTAGACAAGGAATGGCGCTCAGAGGTTTTTCTCCTGCAGGATCAATTTGTGTCCTTAAATTTCTGACTTTTTATCCGGCTATCCATCAAAAAATGCAACAACAAGTACCCTAGTGAAAAAAATAATGTATTGTGTGATTAGTATTGTATGACAATATATTATTGTTTACAATATGTTGATCATACATTGATCATATATTCGTCAAATATGATTGAACATACTAATATATATATATAGACAACATATTGGCAACTCCTGATTAGCAATCTCCAAAAATAATTAATTGTTCATGTATCCCTAGTAATAAGGATCACATATATTAACTATATAGTATTAATATATTATCAATATATTGTCATTGTATTGACAATATATGGACAATAAATTGACCATACATAGACAATATATTAATTGTTTCGAAAAATTGCTAATATATTGCCAATATATTGACAATCTATTGTCAATATATTTTCAATATATGTATCGTGAGTGGACAATATATGAACTATTACAATATACACCTATTGCGTGAATCGTTTTTGTCTCTAGTCGATATTCAATTAGGAGTGCCCTATTTAAAAAAAGAGCCATAATTGATTTACGATCTTCAGCTCAATCACAGTTAACCTGATTTGATTCAAGTCTTGGTCCAAACATTGTTGCCATATTTTTAAAATTAATATTTTCTTAAAAATGGTGTAGCCTTATAAGGCGTGGTAACAAAAATAGGCCCATGTTAGAATGTAACGCTCGTTTTTAAAGAGAACCTGACTTTTGGTTTTCGTATTTGGACTTGGAAAAATTTTTGGACTTTGACAAAAAATGTGCTTGAAAAACAACTTTGAATCGGGCGTTAATAGAAAATACCATGCCACAACAGCTCCAGAAAATCGTAATAGGCACACAACAGGTCCTCAACAGATGGCATATAGATTACCACACGAGGGCCATATTAAAAACAATCGTTACATTTCATCGTGGGCCTGTCAAAAATCCCACTTATTGACCACATTTTAAATAAAGTTGCCGCGCGTCTAAGGGTACATCACGAACAATCAATAATTTTGCCGAGAAGACAAGATACAGAGTAAATTCCTACCAGTCATGGATACTGAAAGATCCTTAGCATAGGAGGTCAGCAATGTTGATCATTGTTTTCATAACCAAAGAATTTATTTATATTTCTTTTTTCGCCGTATTTTGTTTGTCAATAATATTGACTTTTGAAATGTGCGTTGTTTAACCTTTTTTCTCGTTATTTTTTTCTGTTTGCTTTGTTCAAAGTTGGTAACTTCTCCGTAGTCAGTAGCAAGCGATAAATGCAGAATAATGCGCGCGCACTATTTATACATGATCACAAGCAACAAATGAATCTGAGATTAAGATAATATGCCAAAGTGGATCGTGATTTTCATATTTTTGTTTGGGTGAGAAAACTTTGATTTTTATTAATGCACTAGCTTATGACCAAACCAATAAGTGATTATCATTTTCGTGAAGATAGGTTGCGCAGTCATTGCTGACGTTCTCTTAACTCATTCCCTGTACGGCTGGATCTCAACCTATTCCGCACAATTAAACAATTGGCCCCCGCGTCAATGCTTTCGTGAACATGAAAACACACACACACACACACACACTCTATCTTGATTTTCTCTCGTTATTTATTATTCCAATCTAGTGACCTTGTTTATCCAAATCTCACTACCAAAATTATTGATTTGGTTTGTTAGTTTATGGAAAATCGCTCATACATTATGAAATCTCACTCTCTGCTTCTCTATGTAAAGATCAAAACTTATTAATGATAATAAAAGCCTCTGATAGTGAAAAAATAAAAACAAACTAAAATTGTTATGACAAAGGTTGGGGAACAATAATTAAGAAAGGGAAAAAAGGAGAATTAATTTAAAAGAAAATTGAAGAAAAGATTAGAGGGAGAAAGTATTTCGATCAGTTGATGCCTATACTTGTTCAATCTGTTCGTACTTATATCTCGACAAGCGTCTGGCGAATCGGACGTCACTCGCAGAGACGGACGCTTTTTTTGTTGCGAAAAACTCGTACGATTTAGGCACAACTCGATAGAGGATCTAAGAGAAAGAGAGGATGATGACAGAGAAAGAGAGACGCAAAGTTGAGATCCGCTGAAAAGGGGGTGCAGGTGCTGTGGAATATGTAGGGTGATTTTACGTGCGCTATTCAATTTATAGATGGATTGACAGCTCTGTTATGGGTCCTTGTTACGTCAACGAATGCATTTCGCCGTTTCCTTCCAACAAGTTTCGGACATTTCATTATATATATATTATATATTTCGCTGCTTTTGAGCAAATATTTTCATCTCAACTTGATTAAAACGTTATAATTTGGTTTATGGTATAGCGACATACAAGAGATTTCGTGACTTAATATTGTGAACGAGCTGAAATTTAAATTTCAAGGCGGAATCGCAATCAAAGAGTCAAAGTAATTCTTCACTCCTAGACCAGGTGGCATGAATATATAGGTATATACGTATTAAGTGAACATCATCTTCTCGAGCTCTATTCGCAAACCACATGTTCAGTTGAGAAATTAATGCAGAATCGAGAACTATCCTGTTATTATCCTAGATCATTGAGAAATATCGGCCATCCATAATTAGAGCATCCGATAATAGACAGCAAACCTGCCTATATCCTTTTAGATCCTCATGTTCATTATCTCTATATATATCCAACTACATCTTCTCTTTCATTCTGCCCATTTTATTTCATTTTATTTTCACCCACATCCATGCAATAACTTTTCCAAACGTATTTTATTAACATTTAAATCATCAATTATATATATAAGAAGAATGAAAAAATATAATCACACTTGTGCCGTGAAGCATGAAATCTAAAAAGCCGCCTTTAAAAAAGGTCATAATAAAAGAATTAAGAAAAAATGGACACATGCAAGCCAATTGCTACGAATGTCTATATATTCTTTTGACTCACCAGCTGCATGTCCTACAAATCTTATACGACAATCAAAAATTGAAAAAAAAGTAAACCATTTGAGAAATCAGTGTCCAAACTTTGTCAGGGATCACTATCTGCAAGGCGAAACGGTCAATCAAAAAGAAAATCCAAGATTGGCATATATGATTTTTGAAGTTTGTGCAAAAAAAGTGAGGCTTCGTTTGGGACCAACAGTTTCGCATTCGCGACCAAGCAAGCGTATCATCATCCATCCTGGTTTCAGAAAAAATGTTCGACTCTATCGAACCACAGTTCACCTATGTATATTTTTTTATTTTGATCGGATCTTTGTGATAACTATCTTTTATTAAACTTTTTTTCAGTCGAACCGTTAAATTTTTTACACGCTAATTCAGTTAAACTTCTTTTTCCAATTTTTTTTTTTTTTTTTTTTTTTTTTTTTTCTTATTTGATTTATCACAAGACAGTCGAACCAGGCGCACAAATGCGCGTAACTCGTTCTGACCTTGCAGTCTAATAAATGAATGCAAACAGTGACGAACGAGCATCGGAATCATTAATCGAACACTATGCGTAACATCGCGAATAACAATTTGCAAAAATCATCGCGATGTGATCTAAAGGTGGTTCTAACGATGAGCACAAACATGACAAAATTATGAAAAAAAATGTACAAACCTTTCTGATATATATTGTTAACGGTTTTTTTTCATCATCAAATTGTTGTTTTTAGTAGTTTGTGACAAATTTGACATTCAGTATTTTGAAATGTATGATGAAACGTCTCCCCAATTTTTTTTTTTTTTTTTTTCATTATTTTTTTTTAAA
>JAAMPD010001338.1:0-25969 GCA_025266255.1 Trissolcus basalis | reverse complement strand
TCGGTATTCAATCAGTTTTTGAAACAAGTCGTTCTTCAAGTAGTTTTTGAAACGAGTTGATATTCGATAATTTTTTGAAACAAGTTGTTTTACACTAATTTTTTGAAACAAGACATTATTCGTAAGAAGCGTCGGTGTAGCTTTCTTCTAAGATACTGACCAACGACAGCAGTGTAAAAAAAGGTACGTTCAAGTAAACTCAACAACTTGACAGCGTCAAGCTATTGAGTAGGTTTCCGGAGAAATATCAAGTTCGAATCATTAGCAACATTTCAGAGTGCGCTTGTCGTTCCCTCTCAGTTTGCTCTAGGCATTTCAAGAGCAGCACGTGCGAACCTTTGCAATAAATGAAGCACTCCTTTGAGACAAGTAGGCGTGGAAGAAGCGGCCACATGTGACCTGTTGCTTCCAATCCGATTGCCAATTCTCGTCTCGCAACGATGCGTCTTGGGCAGCCGTAGATGATGTGTTCGAGGTTCTCGACTTCTCCGCATTGGCAGAGATTGTCAGGAACAAGAGAGAAGGAGCAGAGCTTATCACGGATGTTTCCGTGTCCGCTCATGAGTTGACAAGCGTAGTGGTCTGGCTCGAGCCACTTCACTCGCAGTCGTTCTCCTACATTGGGAAGAAATTCCCTAGTAATCCTGCCTTTGTCGGAAGCCACCTATCTGTTCTGCCATAATTCTACAGCAGACCTTCGGATATTTGCTTTGACAGTTCTGCGTTCGATATCGTCGGCAGGATTATATGTGTACGCACTAATTTGAAGTGGTTTGTCTATTTTCAAATTTCGTGTGCATACGAGCTGTTCCAACGCCAGATCTTTTTAGTTATTTACATTTTTCTCTACGTTTAGGCTCTAAAAGCATAACCACACGATTAAAATTAATTTTCAAAAATGTTTTTATAGATCGGCAGGTAATGGGTTAATTTGATTAGAAAAATTGCTAGAGACTTCATTTTTCAAATGAAATGTTTTCATATAAAACTAGTATCCGAAAAATTATAACGCTGTGTCAAGTATTGATTTCGGGCACCACAGATTCCGCGCGCTAACTTTTGGGATTTGCAATTTAGGACGGCGCAAGGAGCGAACAGACAGACAGACAGCATAGTGAAAATGAATGAATAAAGTCATCGCTGGCTTCGTAAAAAAAGACAAACAAAAGGCCTGGCGGTGAAGGCTTCGGCACGGCTGCGGCAGCTGTCGGCGGTGCAAGTGTACGAAATTTGTCTTGGTTCTGAGATAATTTTTTAAGCACGGGTGCGCGACAGCAATCGGCACTCACGATGCAAGGGTTAAAAGCGCGTTTTAGAAAACTTGAGCACACTTGGGACAGTTTTGCGATAAAAACCAGGAGAAAAAAGAACGCGAGGCGTAAGGCAGTTTTGGCAACTGTTAGCTGTTTAAAATTCAAACGGCATCCAGAAAAAAGGCGACGGGTTTCATTCGCCTTTACAGTTTTTTCAATTTATTGATTAGCAGCTTCGCAGATCTCTTATATTTTATCTATTAATTTTCACTCAAATTCTTGGAAAATTACAAAAATTGATCATTTTAGATTTCAAAATGTGACTATCTCATGCCATTTTCATAAATAAACGAAATAAACTTTTTTAACACTTTTTTTGACACTCGCTAATTGAATTATTTTAAGCGCCAGGTGGAAATCACATTTTTCGTATTTGTAGAAGGAAGTATTTTGTTCGTCCGACGATTGATAAGATATGAAAAAATTTTAGAAAATATTTAATCAAAGGATTTGAAAATTAATTAATTAATATATATAGTATATGTATATCATAATATAATGAATTTGTAAAAATGATCCGAAAATTTCTTCAAAAATTTCTAAAATTGTATTATAAAATGTTATATTTACCAACGAAAAATCGTAATCGTTTTCATAATCTATTTCTCTTTTAGTCATAGAATTAGCTCTGTTTTTCAGTATTAAAAAAGGAAAAATGATGTAAAATTCACAGAAAAATTCAAGACAAACTATAACTCCAAAATTTACAACTGAAAAAAAATGTTCTTGAACGATTTATAATACATCTCATTGCATATTTTTGATAAATTACCTATGAAAGATGATGTTATTACATTCAAATATCGTGAAAATCGAGCAGATATTTCATGATTGTAAGTGTCAGATGGATTAATCAATATTTCGTTCATTTCATCATACAAACGTTTTCGCTAAAGTTGGTTATGAATGTAGTTTAGAAGAAATTCGCTTGCATCAAAACTAGTAAAAAGCATGTCTTAACTCTATACGTAGTGAAGATATTAAATAAAAATTTCATGCTCGCATCATACGATGGAAAATTTTTTACTATCCACCAGACAGGATACGTCAAAAACAAACTCATCATAAAAAACTGACCACTCAACTGTGTTCAACAATAAAATAGTAAATTACTTGACTAGTGAGGACATTTTCAGTAGTTGAGTACAATACTTTTCCTTACGAAGTGGAAAAAGTGAATACGTTTACCACTGAATAAGGAACTTTTCAGTTCTTGACTTTCTTAATTTTTATTGAATCGTTTGTCTGAATAAAATTGACTCTAGAAAAATGTGTCTTGACCTGTATGATTGTCCTTTGAATAATTATTCGATAAAAAAGTAAAGCCTGAATAGAAGTAGACAAAATGTTAGTTTTGTCTGGCCAGACTCCAGTAATCTCTAACATGATTTTGACTATTTTTAATAAGTGTATATTTATAGTATTTCCTGTTTTTCTATTTTTTTTATACATTATACATGAAAAGTTTCTAATACTTTAGGTAAAAATTCTGCAAGGTGATTAAAGATATTTAGTTTTTATAATCGTTTAACATTAAAACAAAAACTGATTGATTATTTTCTCATGAAAAAATGCTATTTTTTTATGAGAAAGTTTTATGAAAATTCAGGAAAAAAAATTCGCAACTCTTTTATAGAAACATGAAATTTTTCTGAATCATTGCAAAATTAACCATTTTAAGTAAAATATTTGAGGAGGTTGTCAGGTAGGGTTAAGTTTGTAACAATGCGATTGCTACCATATTGCTTTCCGGCTCATTCAATCTCAGGTGACAGTTGTCAACAAAAGCCCAAAGTTGACAATGTTTCCGATCGGAACAGAAAAGGTTAGATGAAAAGAAAAAAATTGTGACTAAAAAGAAATATAAGCAAAGACATGCTTTACAAAAAGGTTGAAGAATAGTGAAAAAAAACGGCGGATTACGAAAAAATAAGATCAAGACTGTCCTATCGAAGAGATACGTTTTATTGATTTCAATGTTTTGTTATAACATTTCAACTGCGTTTGTTGTTAACCAAGATTGTCACTCGATGCAATTCAAAGAGAAACTCTTTCTGGCCTCCAAGGTGTCATCAAAATACCGCATTATGATTGTTTATTCTCGAACAAAGTTTCAATAAGCAGTCACGATGAATCTTCTAGTGGAAAGAAAGTTTTTAATACAAAACATTAGTGATTGCAAAAAAATAGCAGAGGCTATAAAAAAGAATCCGCTGCTCAGTTTCGGAAATTATGAAAACTGTGGCGGTTAGTGTAGTCCAAAAGAATAGCGATGATGATTATGACGTATCGATTTTTCGTGACGGTTGCGACAGTTAGTAGCAAAAACAACTGATCGAACTTTTCGATGAATTGGCGCAAAAAAGTGATGAATTTGCTTACTATTTTTTAAACCAGGCGAGTGAATGTTTAATGGCCAGCAGAGTATCTGAAGCTAGATGCTATAGTTTGTTATGATCGAATGATTTTTAATTTGATGCAACTAATTGCGATAAAAATCTAGATTAAAAAAAATAATGTCACTTATCATAAAAAAAATGAAGCTGTCACCGATTGCCTCGCATATTGTGAAATTTCATAACAAGACAATGAAACGAAAAATTACGTGCTCTAAAAAGTAAATCACAGAAGTACAAAAAAGACGCAACAAACTCAGCGAGATTAGCCGACGATTAGTGACCAATGCTTTCTTATAAACAACAGCATTAGGAAGGGCTGAGCTTAGAAACTAATATCAGTTTGTTTACCAAGAACGTTGTAGACGACCTATCCCTAAACACTCCTCTGCGAACACATTTCGGTCGACAGATCCCGTGAAACAAAAAGAAGTGAGTGTATCGTTCGACTTGAAAACAGCGGGACTTCAAAAAACGTAAGCCACTTACATCATACCTAGCGTTGCATTATTATATAATATTATATTTTGTTTTTTTTATTATCCACCTTTACTAGTATCGTTTGATGTAGGATGGTCTAAAAGAGGGACAGAACAATTATTACAGTCTGAGTAGAACAGGAAAAACAGAAAGGATTTTGGATTATAAAACTTGGAACAGAAACTGCAGGAAATGTGTGTATATTATATTATAGCATACCTATACCTGCATTGGTGTCCAAAGTTACTAGTTCTGGACGAAACTATTTTTCGAGTTATGACAGTCCTAATGAATAAAGCTTTGCAGCTCTTACAACATTTTATGTCGACAATTGCTAAAACGTGCATTCTTGCAGCTAACAACTGCGCTTTCGATAGTATTCGGTTGCTAACAGCCATTCCAAAATGTAATATAATAAAAGAATCCAAAGATTTCATATCGGAATTTTCAGACACTCTTCCAATGTTTTGTTGATGCGCAAACCTGAACCCGGCAAACCAAAACAAAAATGCGACCTTGTGACCCTTGCATAATGCGCTTGCTGATGTCGTCTCACTTGAGAAAGTGATGCAACATCATTCATT
This sequence comes from Trissolcus basalis, assembly GCA_025266255.1. Lineage (NCBI taxonomy): Eukaryota > Metazoa > Arthropoda > Insecta > Hymenoptera > Scelionidae > Trissolcus > Trissolcus basalis. The sequence continues at coordinate 21,196 of JAAMPD010001338.1, read as the reverse complement.
CACCTATGAAGCTATTGCAGTATATAAAATGTCAGTACAAGACATAGGTTCCGGTGAAAAATCTACAAAGAAATCAACGACGAAAACAGCAGCTTTGTTTGAGACGACTCTTTTGCATGAAATCATTTCAATACGAATGTATTCGAAGATAATTGCTCAAGCTGATTTTGACACACTCTAGAGCATTCATTTCGGTGGAAACAAAAATTGTTTTCCGCACTCGGTTGTGCAAAACCTCAACAATAAACCGCAGAACACAAAATCTCTTGCTATAATAAATAAAATTGTATTCTTCTTTGAGGATTCTCAAACACTGCTTCTTACGTAAATTTTAGTTCACTTCCAATGTTGATAATATTTAGGTTCACTTTTTATGTATCTATCAATGAAAAATATAATAATTCAGAAAAATTGCGAATATTATAATTACTCAATTTTTTACATTTTTGATATTGACTTTAATTGGTTAAAAATAATTGAACAATAATTTTATAATGTTAAAATTGTACACAGACAGAAAACAAAAAACAAAATCGCAAAGGAGATAATGCGAAATTAGCAAACTATTAAGTGCGAAAAGCTCCGTGAACACGCTAGTGAATATCGAAACTACTGCTCTCTTTTTAGGTTAACATGTCGTGCGATATTTGCAAGCCCCACCACTTACGAAAAACGCTAGCAGATCCATGCGATTTTTTTAAGGCTCCGCTTTTTTGTTGTCTGTGATCGAAAGAAAATTCTAGAAAGTAACAATGATGGGGTCATGGTCAATAACATCTTGAACGTAAGCAGGCTGTTTGGGTCAACGTAGACCCGAGTAAGGCGTGCTTCTCTTCATCAGACAAAAAAACTTCCTGTTATAGCGCGGACAGGTAATCGCAAACTCAACATTGCGTTGTACTTGATGTTCCACATTAGTGGCCTAAGTGGACTGAGCCCTGTAGGACACCATCGGATACATGAAACGTGTTTGGTCCTGCGTCTGTGTCATACAGCAGGATTCTCTCAGAGAAGTAGCTGGCTATTATCTCGCAGAGATAGGTCGGGACATTTTACCTGGTCGTTGATATCAGGGGCAATATCAACGACCTTCTTGGCGGTGTCGATTGTTAATCTGGCTTTTCTGAACCCGAACTGGTTAGTTCCAGCAAGCAGAAAAATTTATTTCTTACAGGCAGGCGTTACAAACCAGGAGAAACATCTGAGGTCTTGTTTTAATGACAACTTCCAGTGCCACGTTAGTAATGTCATCCGAGCGTGGATCTTTGTTGTTCCCAATTCTCCGTGCAGCTTTCAGTAGCTCTTCAGAGGTTTTTTGTCTACAGTTGGAAAAAGAGTTCTAAATATCCTGTTCAAGAAATTAGGACAAAATAGAGGCCCTTGCCCTTGATTTTTTAATATCGTCATGACCACCCGATAGGAACGTTCCAATGGGTCTTGGTCTACCTATCTACATAGATCTTTCTAGCAGTAGCGCTCATTAGTCTTGATCGCTTTTCCAAAGTATCTTCGGGCCTCAGCATATCAGACCCCAAGCTCATCAAAGTCTGTGAGACTCCTTGCTCACTGGGCTCTACTTCGAGCACGTAAGCATTTCCCCTTCGTATCTGCGACTCTGTTGTTTTAACGTTCATTTCACATTACCAAGTTTCAGATAAATCATAAGTCACAACTCACCTACATAATTACTGCGACACTTTTCGCAAATATATCCGACACGTGATGACATAGAGAGAACACTGTGACCCGCTGAATGAAAATGTTCCTTTCATATGACGAAAAAAGCAAAACTATACAGTTTCTCCAGGTTAGATCGACATGAGAAAATTTTGTTAAGAAGGTACTTCTCTGCGCGGATAACTAGAAGCAGTTGTAGAATCGTACATTCCTTCACTTAAGCACGAGGACTGAAGTAAAAAACAGTGTAACCTGTATACAAAAGTCGCCTCTTCGTAAAGCTGTAGCGTTTGCACCCTACAGCGTTTGTATGCTACGCTTACAGGTACTCGTGTGAAATACTTTTTCAAATGAAAAAAAATCAGGGAAACGACTTTATTTAATCAAGTTGTGCGAATCATATTGCCTTTATCACTTTTAAAGTCATCATAAATGACGCTAATTTTACAACGACTAATGTCGTTGTGATTCTTCGAAACATTTGGATTTGTAAGAAGTTGTTGTTGGAGATAAAAAACACAACAGTTGAGTGATTTTTTCATTTTCTGTCATTACTAAGCAGAAAGTTTACTGATGTTTTTCATGTGGTACAAATAATGGAGAATTTTTGGAATAAAAATAATATACTAAATTACAAATGGTTTTATTTATTCGAATAAAAATATGAAAACTGATGAACATTTCACAAGACTAAGAAGTATGAATAAGATATCTATTAATAAGTTGTAAGATTGACAAGAAATTTTAATGGTTTATTAGAAAAATTTCAAAGAATTTTTCAATAAATCACTGTTAGTATTTAGTAACTTAAATATAATAGCTAAATCGGGTTGTTTGGCAGTAATAGCATAACTTTTGTGATTTTCATTTTACTTTCTAGGAAAAATCAAGATAAGAGACAATTATTCCAATCATTTTTATATTATTCAGCTTCTTCTGTTAGAAATATTTTACATATTTTCATGGAATCATCCACAAGAATCATAAAAAAGTTAATTGAAACATAATTTTAAAAAAATGCATCATCTATTTGATCAATAATTTCATCCTTTTTCGACTTGCTAACAAATTTTTCATGCTGTTACACATACGTAATAGTTGATTCAATTCTAATTACAAATTTTATCTCTATAAATATTAAATGATATTATACAAAACCCGTCGAACTATTGAAAAAGTGAAAAACTTATTTTATTCAAGACAGATGTAATAGAATAACTCTGTTTTTATGTCACATCTACTTCTGTTCAAATAATCTCATCAACATATACCTGCAGAATTATCCAAAATATGATTTTGTATAAAAAACAACACTTTATAATTGCGGAATGTATAGTAGATAAGTAAGCTTCAGTGATCAAAATTATTTTGTGCATTCGTTGGTAAATTGATTTCATTTCACTCAATTTATGAATAAAGACAGTTATGTTTCTCATATTTGTATTAAGAATAATCCAATGCATTTAATAAAGTTAAGGTCAAATATTATATTTTATTGTATTTTTGATATAAGTATATCCAAAAACTTTTCTGATCAATGCAGTCAACTTAGTTCTCGCTTTTTATAATACAAACTGATAGTTCGAACTAATTTCTTTCAATAAAAATAAAAAATATAAGTACACAAATAATATATGAGACTTAATATTGCATTGATATTCAATTCTCAACATTGAATCGAGAGTTGCAACAATCGCCGTAAGAACACTTTCTTTCGTTAATAATCGATGAATATCCAACTATAACAGAATTTTCAGAAGTTCCATTTTAAAAAAAATACTTACTTAGTTCAGAACAAGTTTATTCTATAAAATGAAATGAATAAATTTTAATGCTTTTCCAATAGTATAATAATTCTTTACTTGGTAAAAACTTGTTTTATTTTTGAAACCACGGACCGTTTACAAAGGTGGTGTCGCAAACTGATCTCGTCTCGGTCTCGAGCTGAACTGGTGTTATAGCGAACTGGTTTTGAAAAAGTGGGGCTCCTGATAATCCCCTAATATAATTATGGCAAAATGCTGGTGCAGTAAAACTGCCGATTTGGATGGGTTCCCATCTGAAATATGATGCAGTCCCACGCAAAAACGACCGGTTTGGATAATCCGCGAGCCATCGGTAGCTCAATGCTACCGAAAAGGTTCCAGTAACTGTGAGAATAAAATGAAAATATAATATGATATTTATTTATTGATAATAATTTAGGTTATGCGGGGCATAACAAAATTCTAAAATATTATTCCTTGTGAATTATTAGCAATTGTGGAAGAAAATGTGAAAAGTGTGTAACGGCCTTAAAAATTAGAAGAACCGTTCCTCCGCCATCGCATAGCAACAACTTGACTAAAATCAGTGGATTTGCAGGTTCGCTAGAAGCATACGCTTTGCCCAACTCAACTACCAACTGAACTCAACTCAAAAATACTAGGCTGATGAAACGGACTTCAACATACAAACTTGAATAGATAGTTATGGGTGTGAAGTCAAGGTTATTTTCAAGTCTATGAAAATGTAGAAGACAAAAGCAAAGCCTCTAAGAACAAATTCATTCAACCGAAAGATGAATGTTGAGAAAAAAAATTAATAATCAATAATTATAAATAATTTTATCAAAAAATTGCATAAATCTTTTTTTTCTAGCTTTCTCGACTGGCCCAAAACCCAACTACACTATATCTCGAAACGCAATGTGTTGCAAAATTTTCTTTCAGAACATTTTTTTTCATAAAATTTGGTTTCTTGGCATCAAACGTAAACGGTACTATTAACAAGAAAAATGCCCAACAAAAAAAAACAAACAAACAAGAAGAAAGTGAAAGGGGAACCAGGTCTCGGTGCAGTGTCTAGTCACTGTCTTATCGCCGTTTTTCTTGCTCACCCAGGTCACGCAAAAGGGAGAACCTAAGAAAACGGACTCCCAGTGACGGATCTTTTATCCCCCACCACTCAACTTCTCTCTCGCAGCATTTTCCAGCTTCTCCTGTGACGCAGGACAGGGCCGTTTCTCTAGACGCTCTGGTGACGGTCCTGATCCCTCTTAGGGCCAGCCGAAAATTTCGAAAACCTGTCAACACCCGATCTTCAGCCATGTCAAATTCATATTGCAAGCCCGACCACAACAAAAACAATAACGTGGTAGCACAGTGTCGTTCGGTTTAATTAGATCAGCGTAAAAATCGGAATTGCCTTCGACGACAAACTCTAGGAGGGCATCGTCGGTGAGGGAGCTTATGGGTTTGTAATGAACCCATGAACCGCTCTCGATCGCCGTCTGAGTCGGGAGCAGCGTGAACAGGTCAGGGTTCAGAGTCTTTTTAACCTCACTTTTCTTTTTGCGAGGTACGGCTTTTTTCGTAGATAGTCGTCTAACGGTCTTTCGCTTTAACCGGGTAATGCGCAAATGAGCCGCGCGGAAGAATTTCCGCTTTTCATACCTCGAACCGGTCATGACTCTGTTTATTTTCTTACCAAGTTCTTATAGACTCTTTGGGGGAGCGACGCAAGGTCGCCATATCCGACACAACTCCGAGTCCTGCCTTGGCGGCTTCGTGACCCACCAATTTCGCCCCTGATTTTAGCAAGGGTAAAACTCTGCAGAAAATTCCACTCAGAAATGAACCGATTTCGTTTCCGTTGTCGCGGTCCACCTACGAAAACTCTGATACGACCATATTGGTCGTATCAGGGTCGCAATGATCGTGTTGGTCGGTGCGATAGTCCATCAGTCCACGCGTTTAAAATGTCGTGTCATGGTTAACGTCCCGCGATCGAATAAAACAGTTTTTCTAAATTCTTTCCTTATAATAACTTCGATCGTGTCAAAATTCATCTTTAATAAAGGGATGTATTTCATATTTGAAAATGACCTCGAACGCGTAATACCGTAGACATATTTTTCGAGGTCGATCGGCACGACGCGCAGGAGCGGTGTCTATACATCGCCCGTCACGTGCGACTCGCAACGGTCCGTGTAAACGAACATGATCGAAGGCAAACCGTGCGACAAATCAGCAGGTCGGTCCGATCGCAGAGTTTCATTGCTGCTCAGTACAAAGTTATCTTCGCGCCGCTCGAAACCTAGAATATCGCACAAAAAGGGGGAGAGTGTGAATCGGTGTTCCGTGTCCACGCACCCGCACAGTTGAGTCACGTTCACGTGACCTCTGTTATCGCGTTCAAACCGGAGATGCCCTGCAACGGGCGACGAGCTGTTTATTCCGTCCAGGAGCGAAGTCAGGTCTTGGTACACGCCCGACTTTATGGACGCGCGAACTCACTTGAAATCAGTGTGTTTTCGGCTCTCCATGAAGGTGCTCTTGGCACCCTTAAATGTCCACATTCTGACGTAATTTTTCGAACCCTCTTTCGGTATGTGCGAAAATGTCTGCGGAAACTGTATCTCGCTCAAGCCAACGACCGATTTACCGACGAGGCGCCACTCGTGCGGTAGTCGCGTTATGAAATGCAAAGCACCGTCTTTCGGATAATAATCCATGCTTGCGCTGCTCGGGAGCGTCATGTAAAAATCAAACTTCATCTTTCAAATATCCAGGAGACAAGATCGCCGGGCAAGTTTTACCAAGATTCTTTTGCTACGACCGCGTCCTTGCAAGTCCAAAATTTTGTTCACACTGAGCGGTCGTTCGGGTTTCCTGAGTCCGACGCTGCTCAACTCTTGCTCATGAAATATACCGTCAACCGTTCTGCCGTTCAGATCGGCTATTTCGTACACTGTTCTTCGTTGGGCTGTCAGAATCCTTGACTCGTGAAACACTTTTTCCGACCACTTTGAGTGATAACCTTTCTGGAAGGCTACTTTTTTGGTACTGACGCGTACGAGATCGCGTAATCCGTATTTAGGTTTCTTGCGAGCTATGCGCTTATTGTTTTTCGTTCAAAATTTTCCGCACTTTTGAAGCGTTGTCGATCGTTACGCTAAGGCCGGTGCGAATGGTCGTGTGGTACGAACATTTGTACGATTTAACCAGCTTCGGAAGCACGTCGATGTACCACCTGTCGCGCGTGTGCGTCAGGTACCGCTGAATGTGATCGCGAATGGTGCGTATCGCTCTCTCAGCAACGACGGCTTTCACAGACGGGTTTCTCACGGCGTGAAATTTTATACCGTTTTTTTGCAGAAACGTTTGAAACTGAGAGTTTATATACTCTTTGCAGCGGTCCGTCTGCGGCTAGACAGGTCGCCGCGGGTTGCTCTGTTTCAAAAAATCTCGAAACGCCTCGACGACCGATTGGGCCGTCTTGCTTCTCGTGGAACGTATCCAGACAGACTTGCTGAAAACGTTTGCATCGTTGCAGAAAAATGAACACCTCAAAAAGTGTTACGAAACTTTTAAGGTGCATCGTAACGTCCCCGTAGACGAACGTTACCCGTCAGACTTGTTTATGCTGTGCTATTTCAAGAAAGACGGTATTGCAGCTGTTGAGACGGCACATTACATATAAGTTTTGGACAGCGAAATTCTCAGCCTTCTACGCGTTATCAGAAGGTGTGAAAAAATCAAGAAAATAAAACGTTGCGCTGTAAAAGTATACGCCATTCTGGTTGAGGAAAAAAAAAGTGTTGAACAATAAAACTACGATGATGACTCATGGTCACACACGAATCGCGCTCGACATCTATCAGTGCTGGGTGAAGGACGAGATTGTGTAGCGTCGCGAAGCCGCTGAGAAAAGAAATTCCGCGTTGACCTGCAAAAAGGACCGCGAGTGGCTCTCTTGAATAACGAGGACTGCATCAGTGACGAACTCTATGTGCAGAAAAAAGAACTTGTCGTCGGCAACGTTCCTGATGCGTGTATCTGTTGCAGAATTGCAAAAGTCATTTACAAGATCGAAGATATAGAGAGTGAAATCCGTGTGACCGAAGAAACCGTCGACTGGTACAAACTAGTCGAAGAGGGGGGCGCTGTGTCAGCGCGTTGTACGATCTGCTGTCGGAAGAGGAGACGCGTTTGTAATACGGACTGTTTGTGCCTGATAACGTAAAAAAGACATGGCCGTGTCACGGACTCAATGGAGAAAGCGGATTGATGTGATGGGTGGATGACGAAAGTACGGCCGCCAGCCAAGATTCAGTACTAATGGTGGAATCGTTACAAAAGGAACGCGAGTGTGGCACCATTTCAATTGCGGAGGCTGAAGAGCGTGAACCTTGGCTGTGGGAAGAGCGACACCCGGACAAAATTCCGTGGTACTGGTACCACCGCGAAGACGATACGGTTCGTGAAGTTTTGCAACTGAGTCGTAAAAGGTGCGAGCTGGGCGACAGAATTTTCAGAACCTTGAGCGTGATCCAAGACTATAAACAGATCGAAGAAAGAAGGCAAAGTGTCGCTGAGGTGTACGACTGAGGTGTATACGAGAAATAGACTCGTCGAAAGAAAAAAAATTGTGAATGAATTTTCAATAAATGTTTCTGAAAATGTAGTTTTACGTTATGCTTTTTTGTACCCCTGTGTCTCAATTTTATATTTGTAATGTTATTATCCATATTTTTTTTTTTTCGAAAAAAGGTTAGGTTGTAATGATAAAACGCATCTCCTTTCACATTTGTATTTTTCAAGTTTTGCGCCTGAAGATTGTGTTCATTTCACTGTTTGAGTTTTTCTTGACATAATCGTTTTCGTCGTACAAAATCATCTCGTTGCAAACAATTGCAAACAGGAAATCGTTTCGCAAAAAACGCTGACATGTAGCTTTTGACGATCATCAGCGGGTCGTTCATACGAGCGGCGAATTTCAAATTTTTCACCTGGGCCCAGCAATGGTTCAACGCGTCAGAATGGTAATCAAGGTACTCTAGCCAATCATTGACGCACGGCGCTACGCGAAGAAGCCCCTCCAGCGTCACCTTGTGCATGTTGAGCACCGTCTGCTGGTCGTAGTTTGTAACCCGAAAGAAAATCATTTTAAATATGTTTTAAAAATATAAATGAATAGGACTCAGATAAACGGGTCTTACCATCAGTTGCTGCGCTGCACCAACACTGCTGCGCAGTACGGAAACTGTTTTCCGTACTGTTGCGGAAAACCGAAAACGCTTTCTGCACGGTGTACTGCAAATGGCTAGTTTCTGCACTAAAATCAATGTGGATACTCGTCAGATCCACACCACTTGTTATGAAAAATAGTATGTTCTACTCATGCAAAAGGGAATTTTCCGCACTCGTACAACAATATACTATTCATACAATCATGTTTATTAAAGCTAAACTTTAACCATACAAATAATCATCGATGGTTAATAAAGCAGTACAACGCAGTGAAATTTGCACTTTATACGTATAAAGTGAAATTGTGGCTTTATATACAACTCTGGTCTACATTTGGTACTTGCGGGTAAAACTTGCGTCTCCTCAGAAGCTCATTTGGAAAATATACATATATAGTTTTACAGAGAATAAAAATTGTTACATTGCTTTTGTGCGCAGTAGCATACGACGCAGAGTTTTACCAAACTGTTTTATAAAATTTAATATTGAATTTATAAAATATGAAAGTGAATTAAGTGAAATCTCAAGATAGTAAACAAATTTCATAAGTTTTAATATTCCTTGTCCAAAAAACAATTTTTACCAAACTTTTGGTAATTTTTTTCATCTGTTATATAAAAAAATCATTTATGACAATCAATTTTATGACAAAAGCTACAATAATAAGGCTACAATAATCACTACTTTACTACTCATCTTAGTAATATCTTACTGTTTTTGGGTACAAATATGTCTAACTTTTCTTGCCGTGTGCATCAAAAAATAATTCTTTCAGCCTGAAAGATACATTATCTGAATGTAGAAGTTTGTTCACTGAATTATATGATACATTAGGTATGCGCTCCGCACTTCACATTGACTTTGAATTTGAATATAAAAAATTTACATGTTATTGAAGTATTAATATAATATTATTGAAAAACATTGATTAGAATGAATTCACAATTTTCTGTATTAAATAGATTACATGCGTTAGAACAAAGATGCAACGAAGCCAAGTATTATATATTACAGTTATTAATATAATGAATAATATTTTGAAAAATCATTCAAAACACGAAATAGCCAGATAAGATAGTTTGTTGAAAAACTCTACACGGATAGAAATAAACATCCAAATTTACTGTGATCACTGTAAACCGCGGACCATAACCTTCAATGCAAATTTTTTCTATGAATCACAGAAAACTTTATTATCAACAGAAATTTTTTTACTTATTTCCGACTTAATTATAGTATGTTCACAATAATTTTTTTGATGAAGCTTCACCGTCCACGCTTTTCTAAGAATTACAGTAAATATTAATGTTTTTTCTATCCGTGTAAAAAAACGGGAAACAAACTTACTTTCAGCAATATTATTTCCAATCTTAAGGTAAACGTACCTAATACGGTTATAGTGTACCTATTTGCGTTAAGTTTGTTATTAAACTAATTCTTATTTTGGATAATTATTAAATCATATGAAATACACGAAGATTAAATGATAGATTTCCATTAATTTCAACGAAATGTCTTGCACAGCCTTCAATTTCAAAATAAATTCAAAATATATATGAAAAAACAAAATTACTAATAGGTACGCTATGACCATATTAGGTACGTTTACCTTAGTTTAATTTAAAAAAACCTCAAAACAATATACAAAATACTGAGTCATAATATACCTTATTAAAAACACTGATATAAACAAATATTTGTTTACAATAATAAAAGTGTGCTTTCAAGTTTATCATTAATATTTATAATAAAATTTAAAAATATTTCAACTATTTTCTGACCAATATAATTTCTAAATATTATTTGAAGGGCCCGCGATTTGAAAAAACTAATTAGAATTGTGGGCCCGACGAAAGTGAAGTCAGTCGCTGAATAAACACAAGCTGCAATTCAGGGGTTTTTTTTTCTCTTGAGGATGAAAAAAATATTTTTAGGGGGTCTTCGCCGTACAATTATATTTTTCGAAACTTGAAAAAGTTATAGATTGAAACAATAAATATTCTTGCAGTTTGTACCTAATAGATGAAAAAAATTTCACTGTTGTCAAGATCGTTTTGATTTAAAATAGAAATATTGATTCTTATGTAAATTCCAAGAGAACATCTTTTTTAGTGACAGCGGTGAAACTTTTTTAGCATGAAAAATTTGAAAGTATTTGCTTTAAAAAAATAACGAAATATCATAAATTTGAGGAAAACTTTAGTAGAGTCTAATGATAAGAAAAAATGAATTACATCAAATTTCTTACATGTTGTATTGATAATGAACGATGAATAAGTTTTATTCTCTTTTGATAGATCCAGTTTCCAAGAATGGAGAGCAGTGTATGAAAAATTAACTGACATGATAGTTCCACGTAGTTCACAGTTGATACATGAGGATCAGGAATACGGCTTATTTAATGTCACTCTATTTAAAAAAGTTATAGAAGAATTCAAATTGCACGCCCGTGAGAAGAAGTTTATCGTACGTGATTTTACCTATAATGAAGAGGAACTTGCTGCTGGTAATTATTGGATATTTATTCAATTTAAGTTGCAGACTTGTAGAATAAGTTTACAATAGTTATCATAACTAAATTTTAGGAAAGAACGAAATGATGAAATTAGCGACTGATAAGAAGAAACATTTTGGCTCGCTGGTACGTTGGTTGAAAGTTAATTTTAGTGAGTGCTTTTGTGCCTGGATCCATGTCAAAGCTTTGAGAGTCTTTGTTGAGTCTGTTTTAAGGCAAGTTTAAAATATATATGTTAAAAATTGTTGAATTTGTAATTATTTTTACTATATTTTCATTTAATGTGATGATAAATTATGCTGTGCAGGTACGGTTTACCCGTAAATTTTCAAGCCATTTTAATACATCCAAATAAAAAGAGTACCAAACGATTGCGTGATGTTTTGAACCAACTTTATGCACACCTTGATTCATCAGCTACAGCATCTGCTCAATCGGCAAATCAGGATGTAAGTATAGTAAGATAAAATAGTATTTTATGCATCAAGGAAGAAAAACAAAAAAGATTTTTGTTTCTTCCATGTTGCATACCATATTTTTCATCACGTGTGTAGCGGGAGTTTCGGCTGTTTTATTTCCTTGGGTCGTTTTCATAGCGACATGCAAACTCCGCTGAATAGATAAAATATTATTAATACCGGATTCAAATGTGAAGTAAACTCAGACAAATCAAAAATCGTGTTTAAAAATATTAAATTGGATAACTCCGCCGAAATGAAAACTAGGTAAACTCAACCGAAAAATATTTATTCAATTTAGAATAGAAGTTCCAAACAAACAAAATACATTTACAATGTCCAAAAAAGTAACCGTATAACAAAAAAATTAATAAAATAAAAATGATAAAACTTTGAAAATCAATTTTGTGCTCTCTTTACTTCACATATCTTCGTTCAGTCCTGTCCACATGTACGGTAAGAATCCCGCGTCATCTGCTATATAAATTTCTATTAGATTAGGTATGTGCAAAATTCGTCCAACTTCTCGTCACTAGGCTGCTCGCTCATGCAATCGAATATGAAGCAGTCTTCAATTTCATTGGGCCACATAAACGGTAAACCGAAAATGTGATTTCAAAATTGCGCGATTTCACCTTTTCTTTTTTCTGTCGACAACCCTAAATTTTGAATTTTCCGAAACCAACTCTGACCTAAATGGATATTGCATCCTCTGATTTTGATTCCGGGGCAAATTTCTCTCGCGTGAATTGCTCCATCCAATTGAATCCATTCTCCAAATGTGAATCCATATTCTCTAGGGGGCGCTTTATTCCCGCGGAAGAGATAAGTGTTTAGGATAAGGATAGAACTCCCGCTACACCAGTGATGAAAAAATATAATGAGCATAGTCATGTGTGATGAATGAAAGTAAATTACAAATCAGCTGATGACAATATGATTTCGGACATGAACACAGTGAATCGTGTTCGTGAATAAAAAAGATGGGATAAAAACACGTGCATTGTTCTCTATTTGTTTTTCTCTCTTTACTGCAATTTTCTTTACTTGCAATTTATAGTTTGCAATATAAAATTAAAGCAGATCAAAAATTAATATCAATGCTATTGAGATTTAGCCTAATAATCTTAATGAAAATCATTTTTTTTCATTTGCCATACGTACAACTAAGTTTTCGATAATTCATGACTCTTAATTATCGAATAGTTCAATAAACAAATCAATAATTAAAAATGAGTATTTTAATCTGACGAACTCTATCGATGTATGGTAGTTGAATATTTGATACAATATTGTAATAAAAAGTTTGATACTTATTTTAACCAAAAATACTGTTATTTTTATTTTATTTTTACTTATTTTAATTTGAATCGGCAGGTCATTTAAACTTCTATATCATATAACTTATATATGATATTTTAGAAACGTGATATTTTTAATAAAAATAACATTTTGCATGTTGTATTTTTTACAGAGTATAGATATCCCAGGACTGGGTTTCGGCCAGAGTGACTACTATCCTTATGTATATTATAAAATCAATGTAGACATGGTTGACAACAAAGTTTAGTTGTCTAAACCAAATATTCATCGTGCAGTAAGTGCATACCGAACATTATTCAAAAAACTGGAAACGCGTGTAACCAAAACACGCACACTTATTCATTCAACAGCAAATTTTGCAATGGATATCTTCCCTCAGTACACTCCAAGGATTCCTTACTATTTGTCTCGTTATTTTTTAGTCACCATTATCGAGAACCGATGCAATTTCTTATGACCGTTCAGCTAAACTCAATTTCTACAGCCATTGGTGTCAAGTTACAAACTCAATGTCAATACTAATGTCAGGCAACAGTTTGCGAGAAGATCATTGCGTTACAATATCAAAACAACAAGAGAAAAAAAATTGAATGAAAAGAATCTTAACTTGCGTTCCATTTGTAAATATAACTCAAATCGTATGGAGCGCCTACAAAAGTTCAATGTAACAAAATCAGGTAACGTTTGTCAGAAAACATTTCGTAAATTAGACGTGATTCAATCAGATAGCAATCTGCTTTAAAATTGTTTCCTTCCGAATCGTTGACTCAATGTGGGTAAGTGTATTTTTTTCAAGGGAAAGAGAATTATAATTTTGCGATTTTTAATATTTGATTTTGTCGTTTTTGACATTTATTAAAGACAATAAGTTTATACCGACCCTGAAAGTATAATAAATATTAATTCCAATGAAGATAACCATTTGTTCGTTGAGACATTTACATGCAGTTAAAGTTATTGCAATTGTTAGTAAGATTGAAATGTAAGATAAATATCAGGATAAGGAAAGAAGAAACTGTTTTGATCCTCGGAACATTATTAAGAAAACCTTTTTATGATTTTTCAAATTTTTCTTCTTGATGAAATAAAAACCTTTGAATCAATATCCGTTCAATTTTCGAGAGTAATAGATTTTTTTTATGAATCTGATTTCGTGAGGCAATTTATCATTTTAGATTCTTCAGCATTCCAATTTTTTGGCTCACTTTGAAAGAGTTTTAAGGACGTCTTTGTAGATTGCGAAGTTTAACGATCATTTTTCCAATTGCCTATATTGAGTATTATACAAGCTTATAAATAGTATTGTTTCAACGGTGTTGTTAAGATAACAGTGTTTATAATCTGCTCTTGAGAATTACGAAATAAGATTGTAACATGGATACACTTATTTTCTTAGTGCTTTTCTGAATTGGCAATTATGTGTACAATTATTTTTCACACCCTCTTATATTATAATGTAAATATATATTAAGGTCAAAATAGTCAGTTTTAGATAATTTGGCAAATTTATTGTTTGCACTTTTACTTTTACCCTATTACTAGTCGTCCTTAGAACTTTTACTAATAAATTCTTGTTTGCGAAATATGTATCACAGTGTGAGATAAAGAGTGCGCTAAATGTTCAAGACTAGGGTATAAATTGAGGAGAGATATGGCAATATAAACGCATACACAACACAAATATTTTTGTGAATATATTCAAAAAAGTTCATGTAAATGAAAAAGAAAACAAATTACAAAATGTTGTAATGTGTAGATATTTTTAATGAAGAGTAATTTGATTGCTTGTCTTGTAAGTATCTTATAGGATGTACATTGTATAATTACTAATAAATGCTACGTTCCATTACATTGTTACTTGTTTTGTAATTTGATAAACATTAATTAAACCTACATCACGTTTGTAAATCAGTCATTTTTCTGATTTTTTAGTTATTGTTTTATTTTCTATATATGTTGTCTGGCCTCGTTGAAAAATTTGTTACATACAAACAGGTAGATTTTTATACGAATCGGTAAGTACGGATTTATAAGTTTTTTACAGATTTTTTTTTCAATAGGCGTAATGTCTTAAAACTTCTTTTTAGTCAGTTTTTATAATGAAAGAAATGATGTACAAAATATAGTGGATAAATTGACTAAACGGGCTCACGAACTGTACTATTTGTTGTTTACGCTGATATTTTGAATAAAAATTCCAAATCTGCTTCTGAAAATTAATTCATTCTTAGTAAAAACTACTTTTTTATTAGTAAAATGAAAAAAGTTTATAAAATATTCTCTACTTGTCGAGTTATTTCTGCCAATTCATTGTTATAAATTCAACCTCAGAATCAAATTTTGACGTGGCCAGGTCAACAGAAACTTGTAATCAACAATAAAGATGAATTAAGATTCGAACGAAAAACGAGCGATAAAAATATAGGATTTTGTAAAAACATATAATTTACAAAAACTTGAAGTAAAATTTAATATCGAATTTGCAATTTCTAATATGATAAAAATTTACTAAGTGATTTTGTAAAATTTGATAGATGACGTTTCGTGAGCTCATTTGGTAGATATATTTAGTAAAATTCCATAGATTATTTATTTCAATGTAAGTTGAGATCGGTTTACAGATGCTTAGAGCCAACAATGCCTTCTGGTTTCTTAGATAGAAACCTCTTCAAGAGCTTCCCGGGAAAACAAATTCCAGGTCTGACCAGACCTGCAAATAGTCCTGATTAAATCAGCATATGTCGAATTTTATCAATTTTTTTCTGATTCATGTCTGATTTTACATTGTGGGAGATTTTCCTTGCGACAGAATCCCCACTTTCGCATTAAAAATTGAAAACAGAATTAATCCTACTAGTCCTATCCTATCCTACTAATATATAAATTTCAATCTATGTTTGTCTGTTTGTTACCTTATTTCTCCAAAACTACTGGGCTGATTGAGTTTAAATTATTCTCAAATCAAAGCCTATTTTTTTGCGAATGCCATAGGCTATATAAAGTATCGATTTATATTACCAGATTTAAAAAAAAAATACTTTTCTACGTTTGGCCATAAGAAGTAGATAGTTGAACTTTGCTGAATAAACTAACTGAACTTTCGGCATCGATACATGAAAACAAATATACATTCAGAACATAAAAAAAACATTGTTGTGAATAATTTTAAACAAATTTAAAAATTTTTAGTTTCAAAAATTATAAAATTTTTTCACTAATTTCAATATTTCTTCTTCGTTGAATTTTTCTTTTGTGCTCTGTACGGGTATTAACGACGCTGCGCCATCAAGTAAACAGTAACGTTATTCTTGACAGATGAAATTATTGTTGTTCATTAAATTGTGAATGCATTTAATTTAACATATCTTACGCATCTAACGTAAGCGAATTATATTAAGT
The DNA here is from genome assembly GCA_025266255.1 of Trissolcus basalis. Lineage (NCBI taxonomy): Eukaryota > Metazoa > Arthropoda > Insecta > Hymenoptera > Scelionidae > Trissolcus > Trissolcus basalis. The sequence continues at coordinate 4,811 of JAAMPD010001338.1, read as the reverse complement.
GTATGTTGTTTACTCAAAAACTTGATAACTAGAAGTGATATTTTTCAAAATTGTACATCACATATCAATGGCTCTTAAAAAGACTACTTTTTAAAGTTTGTAATGAAAAAAGTACGTTAACAATAATTTGCACCAATAAAATGCTATTTGAAAATTTACTATAAATGACACTCTATTCAATGCCAACTTGGAATGGCATGAGTTTCATACGAGCCAATATATACGATATACAATATCTAAAATTACATCAATTACAATAATGCTTTTCGATTTTTCACACGTTTGAACAATTTAAACTTGAACTTTTAGTAATTTAGTATTTTCATGAATAACATATACCTATATATCAATCATTTGTTCATGTGTCAAAACGATATTACTGTACCCTTAATAGCGAAGCGACGCTAAAGCCCATGCGGAGCATGGGTTTTCAGCTAGTTCTGAAATAAAATCAAAATTCTAAATAACTCAAAAGGTGAGACAGCAAACTCAGTTACCGACACCACTGAGGAGAAAATTACGGCGACTAAAGGCGAAAATGGGACTCGTTGAAACGGTGAGTTTGAACGAGCCTGAGAATGGAAAAATTGTATTATTATTGGGCAAACGCTGCCAAAAATTCACGAAATAAAAGATTGTTATAATTCGAACCAAAATAACCGATTCAATATAAATATGAATTCAGAACAAAGTCGTTAACCCTCCACTATTGTAGGATTTTATATTGTTGTTTATTAATTGTTTATGGGATAGCTCATGATTTAATAAAACACGCGAGTAATTGAACACACTTTTATTCAACGTAACGGATAAAAATATACATCTACGTCTTTGAACTATCGGACCAAGGCTGCTCTCCACGGAGTGCCTGGTTCAGGGTCAGGGCCCGGAAAATTGCCCCCTCTCCCACCCAGTGACCAATCACTTTCGTCCACGTGTACCCAACAATCGTTACTCGATTACCAGCCTACACACGTGGCGTTTTCTCTTTTTCCCACATTCGGCCGTTCTGACAAGTACTTTCGTCCTCGAAAAGGGTTTACTCCGCATCTGTTGCCTCTTCATCGGAGCTGGATTCATCTCCGACTATCCAGATCTTCATTGAGTCTGCAGCTGATCTGGTTCGTCTTGGCCCTTTACACTCGCCAACTTTCTCAACTTCGTATCGGTCATTTTCCATGAACTTGGTGACCTCGTAGGGACCAAGAAATTCAAAGCGCAACTTTAATTCTGGACCCTGCTGGGTTCTTCTAATTGCAACTAAATCACCTCGGTGCTTGGCTCTTTTCTTTTTTTGTTGAATGTTCGTCTGTTTTCCTCCTGGACTTTTGCAATTTGCTCTGCTGCCCTCTCGCGTACTTCATCTCGTTCCTTCGAAAACTCTTGGACCCACTCTCTCCTGATTATCTCCAGTATCTCCTCTGACTTCTGCAGCTTGGGATGGACACCGAACATGACTTTGAATGGTGATGTTCCAATACTCCTATGGGTCGCGGCATTCAGCTGCTGTTGTGCAAGCCCCACATACTTGTACCACTAGTCTGGTTTTGATGCCACCAACTTGGTGAGTAGTGAAATGATAGTCCTGTTTACGCGTTCAACCTGTCCGTTTCTTTGGGGAATTCCAGTCGTAATTAAACAGTGTTCACTACCAGCTTCCTTGCAGTAGTCTTCGAAGTCAGCAGCAGTGAATGCAGTTCTCCTGTCAGAGACCACTCGACGAGGGTTGCCAAAGGTCACCGCTTGCTTTTCCAGCCTATCCACTACTTTTGCTGCTCCAGTGGATCTTGTTGGATAGAGCCATACAAACTTGCTGAAAGCATCCACCACCACGAACAGATGTTTGTAACTTTCCGCAGTGCTTTCCATGAAACCCAGGTGATCTATGTGATAAGTGTCCAGCGGCATTGCCCCCTTCTACACAGGACTCAACCATCCCTCTGCTTTTCCTGGTTTCTTTTCGGATAGAATGCACTTTATGCAGTTACGGATCACCTTGTCGATCTTTTCTTTCAGATTGGGGATTCAGTAGTCTCGGCGCACCAGCGCTTCCACCTTACTTACTGCAAATGTCCTTGCACGTCTCACTATCTCAGTCTGCATTGCTTTTGGGATCACAAGTTCGTCACCATCAGTGCCATCCTTAAATAGCAGCCCTCCTTCCATGTAATATCCTGAGTTTTCACTTTTCTCGACTTCTTCAATCAGCTTCTGCACCGTTGGATCTTCCCTTTGTGTCTTTCTTAGTCTTTGCAAAAGACCGTCCGTGTGGCATACTTTTTCCAGCGATGCTCCTGCAGATCTAGCGCCCACCTCGCTACTCTTGTACATGGATCTTTTTGTTCACGGTCTGAGTAAAAGCTTTGCAATCAGTGACAATCTTGAAATCAATGCTAACGTGATACACCCTGAACCTCTTTAACGCCTTCATGATAGCTAACACCTCCAACTCAAAGCTATTATATTTTTCTTCGTCCTTGCTGTAATAATATACTCGGTACATTTTTCTATCCTCTTTGTCCGTCTGCATCAAGATCGCACCGGACACATGTTTTGACGCGTCTGTGTGCAATTGAGTCTCAGCCCCCAGCCTATACAATGTTAACACTGGTGCCTTCATCAAACTGGTTTTCAACATTTCAATGTCGGCCCTCTGTTCCCTACTAAACTTATTCCCAAAGAAATTTTCTAAAATAACCAGTCAGACCCAAAAAACTTTGAACCTTAGAAACATTTCTTGGTTCAGGAAAATTGTGAACAGCAGAGATTTTCCCTGGAGATGGTTCAATTTTACCATCGTCTACCACGGTGCCTAGAAACTCAATTCTTTCACAAAGAAACTTGCATTTGCTTCACGTTATTCGCAATCCAGCTTCTTGAGTGACTCTGAATACTCTCTTCAGTTTAGCCATACCACTTTCAACGTCTACAGATGGGATAATCAGATCATTAACATAAACTAAAACGACGCCCTTCTCTAATCAGGTCTCGAAATGCTACATTGACATGCCTTTGAAAAACAGCGGGAGAATCGCACAAATCGAATGAAACAAAGTTGTATTCGTACTGCCCATCTGGGATGATGGAAGAAGTATATCGCTTACTATCTTGTTCTACTGGAAAACATGGAAAATTCCATTTTCCAGGTCCACCTTGCTGTAGACTTTTGCGTCCTGTGAAGAATTAAGTATTTCATCAAACAATGGCAAAGGATATCTGTCCTGAACAACCTCTCCGTTCAGTTCGCGATAGTCTACACACAATCTGTATTTGCCATCCTTCTTTTTCACAAGAACTATTGGACTGGTATACTCAGATGTTGTATGATACCTTGTTGGATCCATTTATTTACCTGCTTGTTTACAATTCCTCGCTCATATGACGACAACCTTCGCGCTGGCTGATAGATGGATTTATCAGTTTTCAACAGGATCTTCATAGTTACCCCAACATCTTTTGTACCTAGAGGGGAGACATATTCAGCAATCATTCGATTTAGCTTTTCATTTACCTCTACACTCTTGTCACAAAACACAGTACTTTCACGGTCTTCCACCAATTGCTCAACATCAATTTTACAAACTTCAGGTGTCACTTCTTATTCTCTTCTCACATTCTGAGTTAATGGGTTGATCGATATCACCTCTTGACCAACAATTATCATTTCTACCGTTTGCAAAAAATCTGCGCCCAAAATCATTCCATCCTTGAGTAGCTCGTCTGCAACAACGTACGCCATTTTATTGAACTCGTCTTCCCCAATTTTGATTTTAATCATTACTTCTCCCCAATAGACAGAGTCTATTCCAGAGTTTAGAGCTGTGGATTCAGCCGAAAGTACTGAACGAGCGCTCAGGAGCTGCAGACGTTGGCGGCAGTTTCAAATTCTCAACAGCGATTTTTCCTAGTTTTGACCGCTCGCACATACCACTCCACCAAAGGATTGGTGTCATTTTTTGAATTTTTAAGGAGTTTATGACTGCCAGTTTAGCCCTCCCGTAGGGGGATAATCGAACGGTAATAATATATATCTCAGGCTTAGCGACCCTGCGTACCCTGAGCTTGAAACAGGACGTGGAAATCTTGACTATAAACCGATTCATTCGCACTTAGCCGCCAAGATAATGAATATCGAACGTGTAATTATCCAATGTCGAAGGATGGAATGGCATGCAATTGAACTAAACAAACAACGACGACTTGGCGTCGCGGGCGAGGTAACGTGGTTCTCACGTTTTCCTGGGAGTGTTAATTCGAACAAGGAGTAGTAGCTAACGTGAAAGCTCCCTGCAAGCGAACTATGATGACGAAGTGGAGTGAAAGTGGTACTCAGGAATGGTGGCGACTACTTAACGCTCTATTCTCCCTCAAACGTTGAGGGATGAATAAGTAGGATCGTAGCCTGAACTGAGACCACTGTAGCTCTATGGAATCTGATTACTAGCTTGCTTATATGGAACGGTCGCCGCTCATGACGCTCTTGTGGTGAGGTGCGGGACGTTTAGAGCGTTAGTCTTGCATTCTTCCCCCTTGAGGCCTATGAACGCAACCATCGAACGAATGTTCCATTCGAACCAGCCCGGTCTGACTCGCCTCAAAATCGTAAGAGGATAGGTTTTACTTAGAGTCCGTCTATCCTGTTGGCGCTGATGGCAATGTGGAGTGACGTCACGACCATGATATCTTTATTGCTCTCTATGCTTTTCTCTGTCTGTCAACGAAATAATTCCGAGCGCGTAGAGCGATTGCTTTTGCTATCAAACCAAATGATCGTTTTTTTTTTTTTTTTTTTTTTTAATTAAAAAAAAAAT
>JAAMPD010001337.1:0-25930 GCA_025266255.1 Trissolcus basalis | reverse complement strand
GTTTATAACAAAGCGAAAAATTATGATAACGGAAATTCGGTCTGTACAAGTTTTAGATAATTAAATTACAAACATTTTAAAAAAAAGAAGAGAATCGGATAAAAATTGGACGCCCAGGAACATGTTGAATGCAGAAATTTGGTGAAAAAAAGACTTCGAGAAAAACGAGATCAAAGTCGGCGAACGCGCCGGCAAGCGCTTTAGCCGCCTGAACATTGCTAGACATTATTATTAATTTAACAACTTTTAATGGCGAATTTAGAAAAAAAAAACACCACGTGATAGTAGAGACATTAAACTATACAAAAAATGCAATTAAAATTTTTTTCATTTTTTTTCGATTTTTCATCATTTTCCGCTTGCCAGTCCCCTTAATGTATATAATTTTGTTAATTTTTGGAGGGGTTCAGGGATTTTTTCCCTCCCGTTCACGTACGATTTACATTCGAATTGTTTGGTTTTTAGATCCTGAATTTTTTAGCACGTTTCAAGTCAACCGTTGACCGGTTATTATACACATCAACTCTTCTTTTAGGTTCTTTAATTTTCGTCGATAAAGCAACTACCTGCTTTTACCGACAAAGCTTCCAGGAAATTGTTAATTTGCTGTTCCGAATATTAAAATGAGACCGCAAATTGTTGTTAAAAAAATGTAAAACCTACATAAAAATGTTCAGAAAAATATGTAGAATCGAAAAAAAATGCAAAAGTATTGGGTCGAATCATATTGGTCGGGCTGCCGATACGGTCCCACTCCCGGACGCGATCCCACTACTGCCCGCCACGGAGACTTTTGGCTGCTGGGTTACCCCTCTGGCCCGGTTCGCCTCTCCTTAGCCAACCTGGCCACCCCGGACTCCTCCAGGGTGCCCATATTGATGACAGGCTTAGTGCGGACGTCCAGTCAACGTGGAGCCCGCACCAACAGTGAGTCCCGACCTCAGACCCTCCTCCAACACAAGCTTCCGAGTCGCCGGATTACAGGAGACGCCACACTCCCAGCTGATATTATACGTTTTTAGTCGGGCTTATAAGTTCCAAGTCAGACAAAAAAATATCATAAAAATTTCAGAAACATCATTCTGTCAAAACATATTTTCCATTTTTTTCCAATTTTTATATTAAAAATATCAAAATAATAGAGAAAAATCGAAATATAATAATGAAAAGTTTTGTTGATGAGTGGTAATATTTTTACTAAATCAATAATTAGAATAAAAAATTTCAATAAGAGAATACAGAGAAATGATACATGTTGTATTTATTGTATGACCTTTTTGTTTTGCAATGTTATTTGTTGATTATTTACAATTTTTCGGTGAGCGTCTGCTGGTAATATCTACTGCGCATGCGCTGATACTCTCAGCGACAACTGCGAGGCGTGAACTTTTATACTGATTTCAGCAGTCGGTAATGTCATCCACGTTACCAATTGAACGGGGTGATGCATAATTTAAAATAAGAGACATTTTTAAATAGTATTTTTTAATCGATAACCCAATAGTCGAAGTGAATAAAATATTCAACTTAGTTACAATCTTTTACACAATTTTCTAATATTCTGTTGCACTAAATTGAATCAAGTAACTTTCTTTGTCAAGTTTTAAAACTCGTTTAAAATTTTTTTTCTTTCCAATTTTTTTTCGTAATAAAATATTTTCTATTTGGTTCAAAAATATTGATGTGCGTGAAAAAGTTTTTTTTTTAACCAACTCTAATATAATTAATTGCTCGGAGCTAATCTAGTTAATTAAGAAATAAGTTTTAACAGTATTTGCCCAGTGGAAACACTGCTAACGTATAGTTGGATATGTAAGCGCACACAAAGTTGATCTACGTTCGCTATTAAATAGCCGACAGACGTGACACCCTAAAACATCAAAGCTTTTTGTAATATCAACTTATATATAACCTGATAAATTCATCGTAATAATTATTTATTAACACAGAACTTACCAGAACTGTCGTTATCAATTAATCACATCGATTATCATATTCACGTACTTATATTTTATATTGTCTTTTCTTTCCGAATATGAAATGAAGAGTTCATTTATTTTTTATCACACTTTCAATAACTAAAACTCTTCTATCAATAAATTGAACAAAATAATATTTAACTAAATAATATTATTAAGAATTTATGAGATAAAATTACGAATTTTGAAAATAATGTTTATTCAAATTGTCAAAGTTTGAGTTATTGTGATGGTGAATGTACAATTAAGTTTGTTGACGTCTCATCTAACGCTTTATTGAATTTCTAAATCACAAGTGCAGCATTATCTCAATATTCATGTCTATCATCAGACAGATCTTTTGATTAGCTATAGCGCTATAGCGTACACTTACACGCATTACTAAGTACTGGAACAATTGATGTAGTTTGGAAGTCAGCTAGAATATCAAAGTCAATTGCACGCTTTACACTATATATGAGCATCAGTTTACTGGGATATCGCTGGGTTATGAATTCTACTGTAAAAAATTTTTATCGAAATTCTATGTATTGTAATCATGCGTCATTAAAAACCTTCCAAATTAAGGTAAAAATCAATCAACTTCACATGTTGTATGAGAAATGTAACAAAATATAATATATTTCACTTTTATGTACATAAAACAGATTTCTATACAACAATATTTTATAACTCAGTATATTTGAATGATGGTGTGATATTTTCATAAATCATGGCGACTTCTTTGAGAGATCTATTTAATGTTACTGTTGTCATGTGTCGTAACACAACTCCAACGGTGTACTGAAATATAAAACATTGTATAATAAAATTATATTGCAAATTAGTGCGAGAATTGGATTATTATTTTAATTCACATTTTGACATGGATGATAATTTCCAATTCATACCAGCTTTATTGAAAAATTAATATACAATTTTGAAAAGTGTATTGTGAATGTTTAATTTTAAAACTATTTTTTGACATTTCAATTTTTCAAAGCTTATGAATTGAAATCTTTCTCGGGAATAAACAATGTAAGATGAATGTAAAACGTCTAAGATATAAACCACATGGCAGCTACTAGCATGGTCGTAAAAGAACGATTGCATCCTTCCCGCCAATATTGCGCAGCCAGGTGGTGGGTATCTTTCAAAAGAAAGATCACTTTGAGCATTACGCAAGAAGAATTTTCCACCGAGATCTCCTTTTGTCACACGGGTGAGACAGGGGCACGTGTGAGCAAGAATAGATCTCACTGGCAGTTTTCATCTTAGACGAGCTGTCGGGAATCAGAACTTCTCAATAGCTCAGTGTTAGGGGAGTTGAAATAATAATGCGACTATCTTTCAGTTTTTCAGTCTGCTCTTTGAAGATGCGTCGCTTTCAAAAGACCTTTCTGGTATTAAAATTTAAGCAAATCATATTACTAAACTGCACTCGCAAAGACTTTGTTGGCTGGATGAAAAAAGACAGGGCGTATTTGAAAAGTATTAGTTCATGTGATGAAAATTTATCTCGATCCGCAAAAATATACCAACCAAGTTGCATCAAAGTATTAGATTTTTGGTCGAAAAAAAAATCACAAATATGCAAAATCAACTCACCTGAAACAACGCCGAAGTTGACTGATAAAGGACGTTGACATGCAAAATTGTTTTGTCCAAATAACGGTTTGTTTGAATTTCCACCCTTTGTTTTAGGATCCAGTTCTTTGATTCGAGAACAAAAATTCTTGGTGGATTGTAAACGGTTACATTCAAGTAAATCCTTTTATCGCCTGAGAGTGAAAATTGCTTTCATCACTTATTCAAGAATAGAACATTCATAATTAAATTTCAATTAAAATTAAGTTTGTTAACTTACCAAAAAATGGCATGTTGGTGACAGCTTGAAATGATTTGCCTTTCATTGAGATTCGACTGTCAGCTTCCCTCAACATTGACAACCAAGGAAGGAGCTTGTCACAAACGAGTACAAATTACGCAAAAATTTATAAATTATATTCGAGTCCTTGAAAATTGATCAAAAATAAAGTTGAATCATTTGGCCTGATTAGTAAATGATTGAAAACACAGAGAATTTTGAATATTGGCGAGCATTTGAATGAAACCCTAAATGATATTAAATTAGATGATTTAATTGCTTAAAACGTAGTGGTTATGCGATCGACAAATAATAATCAAAATTATATGTATATTTTCCAATATCTAATGAAACATTTCAATCATGCGGGTTTAAACATCATTAAAATTACCGATCGCTGTGCAATTTAGCCTTTGATAGGGTGTTTACAGACTTGACTAATGAACTGGTGGATTGCAATAACATCAGTAAATCAAGCACATTAGAACCTACATGCTAATCTCAATGTCGGTTTTGGTTTGAAAATCAAAAGTTTTGCGATGAGAGAGGCTGACTGAAAACCAGACGTTGCACACAGAACCGTTATGATCAAATGGAATATGTTAATAATAAGCCACTAGAATCTCTTCGTCAAACACAATCGACACAAACATGACGTATAATTGCCACGCCACGTATCGAAAGCCCAACAATTTCGCGATGCCGTCTGCTTTACATTCATTTTAGTTTTTCCTTTATGCGCCGCAAAAAATATTACTTCCCCGTCACAATACAGCAGTTAACATTTCTTTCAGAACTTTATGACAGTACTAACAGAAATGAAAAAAGTTTTCTTGCAAAGATGAAAAATATTTTACACAGCTTGTAATCACCTTCCTTTTTTGTTCGTCAAATTGGAATTTTTATTATTTCCAAGCAATTTTTCTCTGATTTTAAAAATTGTTCTCTTAAAATTGACGAAAAAGAAGAAGAAGAACAAAAAAAAAAAAAAAAAACCTCGGAACTAACTTTTTACGCAAAGTTTTTCATTGTTCTTAATTTTTCTTATCTTTTAGTAGTGCATAAAAATGTGGTATCAAGAATACGCTCCAAAAATGTACAAAGAAATTGTTAGTTTTTTTTTTTTCATTAATAAAGATTGAGAGAAAGAATGTAAACATTGAGGAGTAATAATTTGTGCTTGAATTTTATCGCTTATGATAGCAAATGTATTGCACTATCCGGCTGCATAAATTAAAGCAATAATGTTATTAATGGCTGACATCTCCGTACATTTGTGGCCAATATGGAGCGGGTAATTAAGCAGGACCAGTGCCATTTGTTTATTCTTCGTAGCCGTTTGAATAACCGCATTGCACCGGTAGCTGTATACGAAAGTGCAGTGTTTACGTGGACCTATCGAAATAATTTAACTGAATGGTTTCACGCGAGAACAAGTACAAAACAACGAACAAATAAGCATGTAATTGTACAGCACTAGCGTTTCGGAAAACCGTGTGAGCATTACTTTTGTTACTGTACAAAATTAGTAATGAAATATGACAATGTGCATACAACGTGAGGCGGAAGGAAGAAAAAAAAAATGACACGACCAAGTGTGTTGTAAAATAAACATGAATATACCTTCTCGAGGATAAAAGCTTGAGTCACAAAGTTGTAAAATTTAGACGTGATGGTCTTCACTTCGATGCGACGTGAAACTGTAAATTTTTTAGAATCCACTTCATATTTGTACGCCTGGAAGACGGTGTAGGACAGAAACAAAATGAGCAGCCCAAAGATCTTTGATTTGTGCATCTTAATCTGTAAAGAGTTTGCGAATTAATTGGTACAGTAGAAGCAAATAAGTTTTTGATTTGCAGGCTGTCAGAATGTAACAGTCTCGTTGTGCCAACCAACTCGCATTACTAAGAAAGACATGCTTAGAACTTGGGGGACGAATATTTCGAACGCTTATTGGCCTTCGCGGTGAAAGTTACGGTTATGCTTATTACTCCGTTACGAATCGATACGGAACTGCATCATACACGCGGCACTGGTCAAACTATCGAAAGTTTAGAAATAATTAAAGTCCATTCACGTTTCGGAGACCTTTGAATTCGTCGAATGTGACCATACCATTCGGTGGAAATACAGAAGCCAACTTCGAAATTGGATTATGGTAGTTATTTTGACGAGCACATTGGACGTCGAACGTTAACCGAATACGCAAAAATCAGAATTGTGATGCTCCATGCTAAAGCGCACAATCGCTGTGTAGGGACAGTTTGTGTACTGTTATGATATCTATATTCTTTACAAAAGCAAATCGATGATTCAGAAGTAGTACAAGTGCAAAAAAAACGTTAAACAAGCAAAGTTGTCGTAAATTGAATAACCCAGACGAAATGAAATAAATGTGTTTATCTGTACATATTTTACGGAAGATGCATTTTGCATGCGGACATTTATGAATTATATATAAAATGTTTCCATGGGAAGATTCGTTCCAGAAACTCATCTGTAGTTATTATTGCATAAATTTGAAATTATTATACGAGTAAAAAGGGTTTTAATTTGGACTTCAATTGTTTTCCCGCCTCAAACTCAATTACGCGTTAATTAGATGATTTTGCACGTTCATTGCCGGTGAAAAAAGATAAAACGTAATGAAAAATAATAAACAATAACAACTGTAAGCATTATATACGTAATTAATGCGTCTTTTTCCATGCTGCAATTTGGTTCCGATGTGGGATGTAAAAAGTTAATAAGCATGAAAATGGTTAATGAAAAATACGAGTGAACTTTAACTTTGGTATTCAAATATTGATTTATAAATGTTTGGAAGATTGTGAAAATGTTTCATACATTATTCATATTGAAAATAAAATATTAAAACGTAACTTAAACAAGGTTTAGTGAAAAAGTAAACGTAAAATTATTAAAAATATTGCAGGAAAAATTATGCGTAAAGTTAACATTTCATTTAATTCTCGATTTTTAATGAAAATCATCAAACACTGCAATAAAAACATGTTTAAAATCGACAAAATCTGATGTTAAACAAAGAATGTATGTTTTCGGAGCAATTTGGGTCAACCTGGAAATTTCAGATTTATTTTTTTATAATCTTTTCATACATTTTAAAATGGTATATAATATTATTTTTTTGCTGATTTATTATATGTTTTCATAAATGTCATTTTGTCTGGACCAATTCATGCTTTTTTAATCATAGCGAGATAAATTGCAAAATTTAAATTCAACAAAGCTAACATGAACGTAAATATTTATTTAAAACAATGAATTAAAAATGATACCAAATAATAATCGATAAATTTTGCGATATATTTGAGGCATTTATGACGCTGTGTTTTGGATCATTCGATATAGTAATCGGTGCTTTTGATGAACACCGTATACATTCTCAATGTATATTTTGTTGAATATCACAGATATTAATTGAATGCATATTAATTATATACACAACATGTGAAGATATCGTAATTACAGACTTTACACAATATTTGTTTATGTGTTTGGTTTATTTGCCGACTTTCCCAACATTGAAGCATACGCTGTTTACACTGAAACGACGATTGCCGGACGAGTTGAGGGATATAATAATGAAATGGTACTCTGCATACACTGTGATCGTGTTCGATGGAAGTCAATAAGTGACCCGCTGATAAAACGTGACATGCATGGGGGTGGAAGGGTGCTTCGCAGATATAGAATATACGGGTATGAGAAAATTTACCGTTAACCCAAAGTTACATCGTTAGGTTTGGTACTTACAACCGATGCAGCATATGTTTTGCATGAGGGTTTATTATGGTTTGATTAAAACGTGCGCTCTCGTTCCCCGGAACTTTGTCAGTCTTAAGAATAATCCTGCATTGATGAAACCAACTTTTGGTGTGTGAACATCATTTGATTCAATTACCGTGGGTGAATCTAATCAACTCCAATAGCACCTAAAATATAATGAAATAATTCAGAATGGTCCGATAGTTTAACAGAATGATCTTCCTACAAATGTTACTTTTGCAATTGACCTTCTCATTTTATTGTTACCTGGGAAAAAAAAATTCTAATTCTGACCAGTCCTGGAAATAAAATTTCATCTGATTTTACATGATCAGACAGAATTTTATCTGATTAGATCTATTTTCAGGTCTGATCAGATATGATCAGACCCAAAAAATGATTTTGGATCAAGAAAATTTCCAATCAGATAAAATTTTATAAAATTAGACCATTTCCATGTCTGGTCAGACCTAGATTTTTTTTCCGGGTATGATTTGCAATATTCAACAAGAGTTGATTTGTTATTAATTAAATCGAATTCGCAATGCTTTTCAATGTTTTTTTACGTTTAATTAAACAGATATCGAATAAAACTGAATTTGCAAGTCCTAACACATGTGCTTTAATTTGATTTCAATTACAGTTTTTCAGTTTTTGGTTAAATCGATTTCAGAATTTCATTAAATATTATCGGAGCCTATTATTTCAATATTTTTAATTTACTTTTCATTTCAACGATATTGTCTGCTGTAGATTTTTTTTTGATGAAGTACGTGCCTAAAAATTCGGGCCTAAAAATGCAGAGCAGATGATGGGTAAGATTCAAAAGCAAAAGACGGTTGAACTCCACTTTGTGTCGGTTAGCTTTTTCCCTAGTAGGTTTCAGGACCACGTTGTTGAGAGGGGAAGTGACAAGTACCTGTTTACCGGTGAAAAATTCTATGATGATACGATAGGGCGGAGAAAGGATGTGACCGGTGAAGAAAGTGCTACGCTTACACTTGTTTTGCACTCTGAAAAAAAAAAAAATTATGTAACGGAAAATATGTGACTCTATATACAACTTGTTTACTTACAATATATTGTTATTGTTTTATTCGTAAAAAATTTGAAGTTAAGTTAGAAACCTATTTCATATTTCGATTTGAATATCTGATTTTTAAAATAAAAACAAAAATACCTTAGATAAAGATTATTTTGAATATTGACAGTCGTGACGAACTTTATTGATTATTTGTGAATGTTTGTTCAGATTCAAATTAAATTGACAGTTTCGCCTACCGTAACAATTCAATTGAATTGTAAACAATGTTGAAATTCGTTATGTTCGATTATCTGACAGACAGATTTTTTAAGTTTAAGACCAACCAAAATATGAAATCGTATATTGTGATTTTCAAATAAAACTATTGAATTGAAGCTACGAAAAACACTGGTTTGTGTACAAAAATGATTCGAGGACAAAAGTTCAGTTAACAATTGGTTTTATAAATAAAAATATATCAGACGACTCTTGAATTTTCCAAGAATTGTCTGGTATGTTTTGATTGATGGAAACATTTGTTGTGCGGCCTCCCAACCGTGACTCGTTTTTGTAAACAAACCAGCTTTTCAACTCACTTCAAATTTCTATTGTTTACTTTTTCGTGAAACATTTCAATTCAATCGCCCAGTTTTGAATCGCTTTTAATTGCTTTCAATGTTCCTTAATTCATATTCATCCACTGAAGTAAGTTTTAACGAATTTATTATTAAATAATTCATCTTAACCACATCTACGATTTTGTAGAATGAAAATTTTCGACTAGATTGCCTATCGAGTTACAGCATCTGATACACTTAACATAGAGTGTGTAACGTAATCGAATAACGTGCGATTAAGAACAGGTTTGATTAAATCGACTGATTCCGATGCACACGTGCGAATCTCGGTTTCGAGGAGCGCGTGAGAATTGCAGACAGATGCGTCATTTCCATGTGGAGAAATTTCGTACGAGTGCGAACGCGCTACGGGACAAACAAGCTCGCATAAAGATGGATCCTGGGGTCGTGTAGAGGGTGAGGCCCAAAGGGCCGATCGTAACGATCGAACGGACCCTTCTTGCAACTGAGAAAGTGCGTGCACCGAGCGTACAAAGAAAGGAAAAAAAGAAACGTGAGCTCAAGCTGCACAGTCGTAGTATTGATCGACTTTTGGGCACTGCACGACTTGAGAAAAAAAATTTTTTTTTAAACATTAACGACGCATCGTTTGTGCCTCATAATTAGTACCGTTTTGGAGAAACGACACCGCCAATCTGAAAAGTTTTTCAACCCCTTTATGAAACAAACTTTGCGCGACACAACGAAACGTTGAAACGTTTTGCGGAGGTTCCAAATTTAATTGTATCCAGAAGATGCAAATGTGAGGCAACGTGAAAAATAAATTAAGACATTCCATCGAGGTGTGAACGAGGAAAAAGCCATTTCAAGAAACATCCCAGCACCCCTGCAACTCTCATTAAGCTGTTTATAGACGCTTGTTTTAACATTTTTTAACGCTGTAATGGGTTTTTCGATTTTATTAAAGTAAGGGCAGTTGTCATATATCAAAAAAGTTAAGACAATAGTAAGTATTGCTTTTATCGCGTTTCTAATGTTTTTTTATGTTTTTAGTAATGAGAGATAAAAGTGTTTAATCCAAAAGGAGGATTTTACGCTTTTGACGTTTTTAAATCGTAAAGTTGAACTAATTAATAACCGGAGATTCATTAAAAACAACATTTTTGTTCGTAAAGCTAAGACGATTAAAGATAGAAATCGAGTTTAATTCAACGAGTAGAGATATTTGATAATTTATATTACCAAAGTGAACCACTATGTTCGAATTATTCTAATACAAAGTTATAAGTACGATGACGAAATAATGTAGAGTCATTAGTAGGTATTACGAGTTCCATTCAGCAGTTTGGTACATTTTGAACTAATGAAATTAATGCGATAAATACATTGAGTTCGTTTTGAAACAAATCAGCAGTCCCCATAAAAGCCATTATTATAGTTGATTATTTGCCCCTTTAAAAGCTCTTCAACTGCCACCCGCATGGTAGCTTCCAGTGTCGGCGAAATTTGTCTAATCGTTTTCCTCTTTCGAGTGATTCATACCAATTGTCTTTTTATCAGAAAATCAATTCTCATTGAATGCAAGTAGAACGTTAGTCTGTCGACACCCTTGCATGCGTTCGCAATTCTAGAAATTATATAATTTAGTTATGTCAAATGAGCAGAAACGTGTAATTCAATGTTTTATGTTTAAATTTTTATTTATGTATGTACAGATGTAACATATACATCTTATTATGACATCTTATATGCCACTTTTGGATGAGCAATTGCAAAAAGTTTAAACGTTTAAATGTTTAAGCTCATAACACAATTCGTTCGAATACTATTTTTTTTAATTTGCAGTAATGTTACTGATTCATATATTTTTGAAACATTTAATAAATATTTGTAATTTTTAAAAATGTATTATTTAAATAATTTTTATTATAATCAATAAATTCAACAATAATATCGTTGAAAATTGAGATATTTGTTGAGAGTCACTGATAATAAGTTATTCATTTCACAAATATGTTAAATAAATGACTGTGAATATGTCATACTTATATGTAAGCAAACATGATTCATTTTGTTTTAGTGATCTTTAAAACTTATTATTACGTGTTAAAATTTATTAAAAAACTTGCAAATTCAACTTTTTAGAAAGCATCTTGAATAAAAAATAACGTAAGGTTCGCATGATGGATGATTGGGAGATGTTAGTCCAAACGTACTGCAACAACGTACTCTTCACATGTAAATAGCCGAGGATAATAAAGATTCGGCTCACGCGCACGTGTCTCAAGACAGAAGACGTAAACAAGAAGATCCGGATCAAGGGGAGAATCAGCAACGGTCCATGAGAAATAGTTAACGGCTATACTGAACCTCGTATTTCTAGGTCTACTGGCGAAAAATGCATACAGCCACAACTGCAAGACTGGCGGATGATTTATGAAAATATCTATCATGCACATATGGAAACAAAAGGAAAACTTTTGTTGAACAGTGTTTGGCCAACATTTCTTTACAATAAATCAGTGTAATCGAAAAACTTTTGAGTTGTAGAAAAATGGTAGAAGCAAAATGGCAAACATGTGCAGCTCAAGTATGAAGGCCATTAATTATAACTTCTGATTTGCTTTATTCAAAGAGCTTATTCGTAGAAATAACAGAGCCCTTTTGTTGACATAAAAAGCTAATTAACTTGCAATTCAATGTAAATTCGTTCAGCAATATACGTTTACGTTGTTTATATTCAGGGTTCATTTATTCAATGTAATTTACGATATTGATGGTTGGAAATTTGATTTTATTGATTGAACAAGTTAAGTTGAAAATGCTCGTTTAAAAACTCATTATACAAGGAAATGAAAACCAATTATCCCAACGATTAGTTCTGCATTATACTAATCATTTAAATTAACGATTTATAAAAAAAATAAAGTATCGATACAACCTGCTCGGGAGATAAAATATGACAAAGTCGTGTGGCATTTTGGGGTTCGAGACGTAAAATGACGATTATTTTAAAATCACAGTTTCCCTGGCGTGTGGGAAAATACCGTCGGTCCACAGCTTACCCAACAGATTTTTTCACTCCCTGTTAGTTTTTCACATTTTTATAGTGCTTAGGGGGAAATTTTCATTCAACTGTTTTTTCTGTTGCAGTGTAAAGTTTATTTTTCATGAGAAAACTCGCCCTCGTGACGTATCACTTTTGTCGTGAATGAATGACAAAAAATCACACACACAGACATATATTCTGCAAATTCTGAATACATTCTGAAATGCTTGATGTGAATTTTTCTTTGTTCTGTTATTCGTAATGAACAAAAAATATCCATGAAATTTTTTACGATAAGGGAACAAAAATTGTCATACACATTGTTTCTACTTATTGTCCCAGTTTTTTTTTTTTTTTATTAAATGATTCACATTTCAAAAACAAAACCTTGATCCATGCATGCCGCATATCAATACAAAATTTATTCTCTAAAAAATAGTCACATGTCACACGAGCACAAAATATTTTCCGAAAAATGTTCTCGAAATATTAATAAAATATGAAATTTTTACAGATTTAAGAATTTCAAATTAAATTGTTATTTTACTATCTTAATTTTTTACATTTTTCAGTTAAAATTTAAAAGGTCAAGTTATATAAAATTATCGAATAAATCACAGATTTTTAATAAGTATATTGAAATTCCAACCAAAGAATATCTCATTTGCGACCATATCTTTTAAAAAATATCTCCCTACTGAGATACTTATCAGAACCATTAGTTCTCAATTAAACCCTTAGCAATTTTAAATGTTATTTATATCTTCCAATCACTCATAAGGTTTCGTGATAAAAATCACTATTGGCGCGATTTCTAAAATATCGTATATGTTCTATCAGAGAAATAGAACTCGCGGCAAAGATCATACAAAGACTTCTCGTCACCTGGTTGTGGTTCCCAAGGGTAGTTTTACCCTCAAATACGATAAAACAACATCTTCCCGGCAGACTTCCCCACTCTCAGTTACGGTATTCGAAAGAAACGGAAGGATCTGAGAAAGAAGGAAAACAGGTAACTGCCGAACCGGTGTACGTCTTAACGTATCGTTCGGTAGTGAGGGACTCCCCTGTTTCGGATTGAAAGAGCGTTCCCGTAACCCCGCATTGTGACGGATATTTTCCCAGGGCCAAAGGTCCCTTGGCGAAGGGTCCGGCGAGCTATATAAGGCCCGGCCAGCCATGGTCTAAGCACAGTCGTTTCCGAACATCGGTAGAACAAACATCGAAAGCCTCGGTGATCCCGGCTCCGGCAGGCCCGGTCCGGGTCACCATCCTTTCTACGGCTCTTTCAACATTATACGTCGAAACATTGAAGTACATAACATACCAGTGAAAAGTACGTCCACCAGTGTATAACTTACTACAAGTGCTGCTGTTTTTCTGTCGCAGATTACGAGTCATCATTAAAGAAACCGGTGAGTACCGTTTCGGCTCTGGTTCGGCCAAACACGGTCTTGGTGCTTTGATAGACTACTCTAAATTGATTCGGGTTCGGCCGTAAAGTACCAGGACATTCATTCCCACCTGACCGAAATCTAAAACGAAAGATAAAATTGTATCTGTCATTGATCGCAAAATGTTAAATAGTAATAATCGCGACAAGAGTTAGACCTTTCGGGAAAAGTACACTTCGGGTCTGGTTCATTATTGACACTAAGAATTTCATGTGCTCCGGGTACTTGACAAGATAGATCTGTTTGGTGGATCAAATTTGACAAATCAAATGCAACATGTGCGTTCTAATATCACCCGTAAGTGTATCTCTGAAACAACTTGTATGCTCTGAAATTCACAGACAAATTGAAGTGTGGGACTGAATGGCGTGGTCCGTGTATCGAAAATTCGTACTCATGATGTACAATGGTTAGGCACTACTCTATCCGGGCACTAAGATCTAGTCTAAATTTTTTTTTCTAAATTTTGTTTTTAAATATTTTTTTGGTTAATCATTTGATTGTTCTTGTAAATTTCATTGTAAAGTTTAATACATTTTCGAACCTGTAACTTTTGCCTGTTTTGACGAAATTTATCTGTCACTGTACTACTGTATCTGTCCTGCGTAAAACATCGTGTTCAAAATTGTGTTAAAAGTTTGTTATGACGTGCCTTTGAGAACATAGTCTGATCGAAAATTGAATTGAAAACGATTAACTGTTGAATTCTGATTGTAAAAAAATATATGCACGAATATGTAGATTCGTAAGTTGATTCGTTGTTACTGTTCATAATAGAAATGATCCTGAAATGCAAAAGTTGATTAACAGTTTTGGTCTTGAACAGTGCTATTAACCTGTTATTAGTAATGATAGTTGAACTTGTAAATTTGTTTTAGAACCGCAATACAAAAATAAAACGGAAAAATATTGCATTGTTTGATTGGAAAAAAGTGAATCAAAAGTAATACTACACGAAAATCATGTTCATCGATTGACTGAATTAAACTGAAAATAAAGCACGAAAAATGAAAAACGAAAGAAAAATGAAATTATTTTTATATAATTTTTATGGGAAAGAAAAAATCGACATATCAAATAATGCAATTTTTTCATGTTCTCGACCTAACGCGAATGCAAATTTAAAATATTGGACTTCATCCAAATAGATATGCACGCTGCCTGTTTCGAAATTATTCGACATAATTCATCCCGTGTGTCTTGAAGCTGAAATGATATACGATTTGCTAAATTATTTTTCATATTACCACGATACCGTTGTTCAATTCGATGTTTATGTAAATACATTGCAAAAGTGACGCACATCTTCAAAAATGTACCAGCAGCATAATAAATCCTATGCTCATGATAATTTGTACATAAAAAACTGTATAAATTTAACCGCGTAGATAATGAAATGATATTAAAAATACAATCTGGAAACAAAAATATCATATTACATACGAAAATAAAAAGTCTATTTAATTTTTGGAAGAAACGATATGCCGTCAGTTTCGAAATCAAAAAATTAATTCATTTGGATATAAAAAAATGAAATAATGGAAGATTAAAATTCAGAAAAGAAAATATCAAAATGCAAAGCAAAAACTTGAAATAAAAGTTTGGAACAAAAATTATGAAGTCAGTTCAAATTCAAAACATTGCTGAAATCTTACCATTTGAGAAAAATAATTAAATCAAATATCATTCGATTCATAATAATGAAAAACATTCATCAACGACGATTCAAATTAATTTTGGAAATTTGAAAATACGTTTGGAAAAAAAATCGAAAAATCATATTCGTAGTAGAAATGCAGAAATCGTCTACTTCGTGAATCAGACATTGAAAAAACAAAATTATGATATTCAGTCATAGTTGTTTCGTTATAAAAAAAATTTTTTTTAGACATAAATAATTTATTTAGGCTCATGAAAACAATCAAATTACAATTTCCGTGAAAAAAAAACAAAACAAAACAAAACAAAACTTAGAATTAAACAAAAAACACAAAACTTGATCAAAGTTGGATTTCCCATCAAAATTTGATTTAATTATATAATACAGCTAAAATCCATTTTTGAAAAAGAAAAATCATACAAATCAAAAATATCCACAATTTCTTTACAGGCAGAATCACAAACAATGTGCTTTTAATTCTGAAAAACATCAACAAAAATTAACAAAAAATTCTAAATCGCAAAAGCAATAATTTAGATCCAAAAATCAAATGAGCAATATTCTGGAACCTCGTGAACGGAAATAAATTTTCCAAATTCAAATTCAATATAATCATACGGTTTCACCATAAGCAGATGACAATTTATTTGGAATATATTTTGACCACAAATTGTGCGCAAATATGACCAAATTCAGCTTTTGACAAGATTATTTATTTCGATTCAATTTTGACAATGCATAACATTCACACTGAGCACTTAAAATTTACCTAAATCAAACCTTCACATACAAGAAATATCAGACAAAATTCCGTGAAGTACAGAAATTCCAACAAAATTTTACTTGAAAATTTTATGTTTTCGGCAGATTGATTTGACTGTGAAAAAATGTCGTAAATCCCACTGCTTTCATACCGTATTAATAATGAAATAACCAGATATATTATTTTCATTTTTTTCTGTATCAAAATTCAGGGTCACTAATCACTATGTCCGTAATTTTGCAAATACAAAAAATGTCGTTTTCATTCAGTAAAATCAAGCACCACTCAATCACAACCGGAAATAATGCTTACAGTAAACAGATATTTCCGCTAGTTGATAATCTGAATGATCCAATGCAGTGAAACTGTTGTGAGACAAACGAAACGAACCGTGTCGATTATGAATTTGGCTTTTGAGTCACTTCCGCATGATAATCAACGTGCCGGGTGAAACAAGTGCTGTTTCCGTCGAGAGCACTTACGCCGGAAACTACTATGACTCGGCATTCATTCTCATGAAAACCGAATGGAAATTTATGCACCCTTCATCAGTGCCATTCAAAATAAACTTGTCATTTTGAGACGCAACAAGTATCGAAATTCAATTTGTTGTTCGCTATATCGCAAATAATTTTTTCCCCATTGCTATTTGGGCACCGCACTATAATAGAATTTCGAAAAAGATCGGAAACTCAATTAACTGACGACAGAATTGCCGTACCGCACGTGAACGTTGTTTAGAATTACTCAAATTCAACCACCCGCTTGCTCCTGAACCTGGCATTTTATTAAGAACGTTCAGAATACAAAAACACGCGTCACGACAGTTTTTCGTTGCATTAAAACGTTCAAAACTCATTTCACACTCAAATTGGCCACGTCGACCGAAAATTTGGAACGAAAAATTATACTATTCCAAAATCCAACGTGAACAGAATTACAATAAAAAAAACACTGAAATAATAAAAATTTACGGATTGCAAATTTTGACGATAAAAAACATGGACAAATATCTGATAAATCAATAACGACAAAATTCATATTCTTAACTGTTATACGGGAAGACGTTATTATACTGCCATTGAACGGTTCTGTTTGACATACGAGAAAAAACCCTTTCTTATTTACATTGAAACGAAAACTGCACTCATATATTCATGATAGTACTTCGGCTCCTGGATCATTCATATTTTGTGAGCGCTTCTTTGTTCTTTCAAACAATCATATTCGGGACGTTATATATTCTCATTGATCAAAAAATTTTTTTGCAAGAGATCCATAATTTCAAACGTATTGAAAAATAAATAGCACGGACTATAAATTGAATGCTATTTGTAATCAAAAACAATTTCCATTTCACCTTTCTGAAATCACAATTACACTACTACCACATGGCTTCTATCAAATAGATGGACACTTTTCAGATATAGTTTTGCAAAAAAATAAATACTTTCGATAGTTTGGCAACTCTCGGCAAAGATTATGTTTTCAATAGTTAAATTCAATTTTCTAAAAAAAACAACAAAAACAAACAAACAATAGCCATCTGAATTCATTTTCCAATCAAAAACAATTCTCGAAACAAAACTTTCGATAGTTTGGCAATTTATGACAAAAATTATGTTTCCAATAGACAAATTTTGAGTTTCATAAAAATAAAAATCAATATCCATCAGAAATCTAAACATGTTTATCGATCTAAATTCTCAAAACAACACACATACACAAACATAAATATGAAAAAAATTCATTTTATATCTATTTTATTTTTCGGACTGACTTGAAAACATCAATAAAACAAAAATAAAAAACAGAAATTATCCGGAATTAAAAATTGTAATATTCGAGCCATCCATATTTAAAAGCACATTGTCTAAAATTTACGAATCATCAGTTTGGATTTGCCACCTATCTCATTATGATTTAATACTTTTCTAATTTCATGAAAATTCACATGGATTGATTTCAAGTATTATGTTCGCAATATACCATACGAAAAATTCGTTTCAAACAATTACATTTGGAATGTGCAAAATAAAAAATACGCGAGAACGAAACAATTCGATAGTTTCATAAACAGATAAAAATTGTACGATTAGCAAAACAATTATACCTCTACCAAAAAAAAAGTTGTTAGAAAATTCAAATCTTTCGTTGTAGTTCATCTTGAACATTATTTTGCGATTGACGTCATAAAATGATCAAAAAAACCATTGCGATACTAGAAACCGAAAATAAAATGAAATATAAGACAGTGATGGTTATTGTACCAGGAGTGATCAAGTTGAGACACAAAAACAATAAAAATGTAACATTGTCCAAAACATATTAAAAGCAATTCAGTTCACGGGAACTTTTCACTTTTCGAATCATAAAACTTGAAATCCTGAGACACCATATAACTATTTCGAAAACATGGTGTAATGAGATTGAATTTTATTTAAAAAATAATACCAAAGGTCAGTTTTCAAAGAGGCGTAAAAAACAAGCAAATTCTATGTTTCCATACTCTGTAAATTCTGTATTTTTCACTCGATCTTACTATAATATACAAACATCATTTTGACTAGACGTTATACAGCTCCGCGCATCGTGTCTCGCTTGAAGCAATTTCGATTCATTTTTTCATATAATTCAGTCCTTATTCATACGTCAATTGTAAAAAATGTTGATTGAAATTCTGTTCTATTATTGAAAATCAAAATTAGTTGATTCTAATCAGTTTGTCATAATTAAAACATACAAATTTATTCTCATGTCATGAGAATGTGTCTTCAGTCTTAATATTTTGTTTAAATAATGCATGTATTATGCATTCCAAAAAGTGAATAAATGCTGAAAAAAATAAATAACTCGATCGCACTGGAAAAAATGATATTCTCGAACTAAAATTTGCAAAAGTTGCAATTCAAAAAATTAAAAAATACGGATCCATCCATCTTATCAATGGCAACGAAATTTATCTTTGTCGATTTTACTTAAACATGAATATGATGATCCTCATTGACTGTAAACAATATTGATTTACATAAAAATTTCTTGACAAAGAATTCATTTTACCATCTAACATAAGAAAACATCAAATAGCCATTAATGACACCATAAATAAAAATGTTCGAAATACCGAATTTATCGTAAGAAATGTAATGTCAGCAGAATTTTAACGATAAAAGACTGAACATTGAAAAGTGCGTCACTGAAATATCCGGCTCTTGAACGACAAAAGCATGACCCTATGAGTTCATGACATTTAAGATATACAACGACATCGGTTAAAGCCCAGCCTCCTTATATAGTTTTCAAAACCTTTACTTTTTTTTCTTTTTCATGTAGTTAACTCACGTAATTCGACCATTCGCGTAACAATCCCTTCCATCTACATTACTCAGTACAATAGTATTAGTTGTGTATAGTTTGTTCTCAACTTCCTTTCTGTCAATACCACAACTCTTCATAAACCTTCACATTATTCATGCCCTCTTTTTGAATACTTCGTTCTTCGTCTCTTTTTCTCTTTCTCTCTAATTAGTATGCTTCGTAGCTAACGCTCACACCCTTCCAGGTCCTGCCAATTGGGAAGAATGAAGCAACATTTCAACGGGTTTGGAGGATCACCAGAAGCCACAAGTTTATCGACCGAGCGGGATCAAAAAAGTCGAAGACGCATATCACTTAACATCCTTACAAAATCCTCCAGTATCAAAGAAGATAAATTTCATACAGTAATGGAAGACACACAGACGCAGAAACTTGGAATAAAATCTACGCCACTCTGAATTTCGAAGGTATTCATCGAGCTATTTATATGGACCCACTCACGCTGTATGATATCCAAAATAGAGCTACTTTGGAAACTGAGTATCAAAACACGAACTTGTACAAAGTGACAAAAATTCAGACTTGAACCAATTTCATAGACATATCGTCTTTCTTGAAGCAACAGAGGTTATTGGCATCTGAAGTATTAATCAAAAAAAAACTCTTTTTGCTAGAATAGCATACGGCACAAAATTGAAAATAAAAGTTACAAATCATTAATTCATAGAGAAAATTGATTCACGAATGATTTATTTGAATTTGAAATCCGATAAAATTCAAATCATTCGAAATGAAAGAAAGCATAAAAGTGCGTTGCAATTTACAAACGAAACGAATGAACAAAACAAACAAATGGCTAAACGACAGAAGGTGAATCTAATTTTGTATGCTTTATTTGTCAATTAAACTTCCTATGGAAAACGTCATAAACATTCGGTACAAAGCAAAATTGGCCTGCCAGCCAATTTCTGTGCTTGGAATGGAAAATTGATATCGCCTTCCATCTTTGTAATCCAGCGTTCATCGAAAAACAATACATCTCTACACCTGAACGTGATCTAATACTGAAATACGAAACTCAAATCAACTTTACATCAACTCCGGATCTTTGACTGAGTCAATTTATTAGATCAATAGCTATACGATATTCATTTCAACGCTGTAAGAAAGCCATTGATTTTGTCAAGCATTATTAATAGGAACGAAATATAAAGTAACTGTGGATTTTCATTTGATAAGTAACGCAAAATCGAAATTTCATCTACTATATTTGAAGAGAAAAAAATAGGCAAGTTTTACAAAAGATATTCCGGCTCTCTGGTGAAAGGATCAAAATAAGATTTGGGAATCTGCGAATCATCTCACGTTCAACAAGTGAACCATTTTGGAATACAAATTCACACATCTAGTTCTGGACCGTAAGTTATCGATTTCGACTCATGAACTTACGACTGTTGGAGATAAAGAGAGAACCGGCGCCGCAAGTACAAGGACGAAGAAAACGATCAAAAATTGATGGTTGATCTGAAACTGACTTTCTTAAGGTAAATTGTCATAAATGAACGCATCCGACCCATTATTATTTTAGATATGTATATCAATAATAATTCGTTTCTTTACATGTGATTTCAGATTTTTTAATATATATCAGACAAAAATCGCCATATTCATGTTTGGTGAAGTAATCAATGGAAACCTACTATACGTTGACCATCAGCGTAAAAACAGACGGCACAAGCAAAACATTTTGGCACATGCGCTAGTGATAAATTAAAAATTGAAATTATGGTTCCGGCTCCAAGGATAACGCCGAAGCCACAAAACTGGGCATTTTTACCTTTACTCATCGTAGGACCTTCTTCATTCAAGAAGTTCATCCAACGTGGGATAAACACAAAAAGTAATTTTTATGAACTTCTGTTCAATTAAACAGCCGTTTATCTATAAAGACCGGTTTCAAAATATAGAATGTTTTCTGGAACGTTGAAAAATGAACGTCAATTCAATATTTAATAAAAATTTGAACATTATTTTCTATTGTAGAAGTCATAGTTTCAAATAGAAATTATATCAATACATTCCGTGTCCGTTGAATAGTTGGCACTGTGAACATTTTATTTTCTCTCGCTTAAATAATGACGAAATATTGACTTGGATTTTGATAATTAGCATTTGAATTTCTATGCGCTTAAATTTCAAGAAAACTAAGCGGAATGCATTGATCATGTTAGAAAGTTTGACTTCCACACCTAAACAGCGAAGTATTTTGAAAGTTACAGATCGAAATAAAACATTTAACTACGGCTGTCTAGGTTAGATAATTTCATTTTTAGTTAGTTTTATTTTCCATAAGTTTTGTTTTGTTGTTTTTTGATAAAATCATCCTCAGTGCATTATCAATTTTATAAAAAAAAAAAAAAAACATAATAATAAAATAAAATTTAAACGTAGCCAATATCAATGTTATCTACATCACTAAGTCATTACTTTTCAACTACGAATATGAGACTCACAAATAATTTTACTAGAAAAACTATTTTTTCAAATTGAAATTTTCTTGCACTCTTAAGAATATAATTTCTTAAAACTGTCTCTGTTAGAAAGATAACACTTAGTAATAGGCAATGCACTGAGAAGTTTTTTGTTTAATCTTATTTTTCGTTTTCTCGTTTTTATTTATTTTTACCGAAAAAGAACGAAAAATTAAAAAAAAAAAAAAAACTTAAGAGAAGGTGAAGACTAAATAATCTAGAACAAACCAAGAGACTATGTTCTGGTATAAAGAGCTTATAATATCGATTTAAATATCAGTTCGGTTTTTTTCATAACCATCGGTCAAAACAAAAAATTAAATTATTTGACATTTTTTGGTTAAAAATCAGTTACTCATGATTATAACAAAGATTTAAGAAATTTTCATGCAAACCGTTTCTTAGATATAATAGTTTTTTTTTCGACAAATCCCAACATTATAATCACATATTCCGGTTGTTATTTTTCAAAATGTTTATTTTTGTAAATTATTAAAAATTGTTATGTAGTTTAAAACTAGAGTAATGTTGTGATGGATCGTGAGTTTCAAAAGAACAATTCATATGCTTGTTCGTTTCATGAAATTTATTTATAAATTCTGCAACGAATGATCATCTCTTTTGTGGTTCACGTATCTGAACTTTTTGAACGAATTAAACATCGCTTCAAAAAGACTTTATTATTTTATTTTTCATATTTTATTTTGTTTCCGAATCAACGTCTCGCTATACTTGTAAAATGGCTTTTTTTTTCGTTCACTTTATTTTTGTTATCCCAAGAGCACCATCATCTACTTCTGTAATCTGTTGATTAGTATCACAAAATTCTCGCTGCTAGGTCTTTATGGTTTTAAATTTTTGTCATTGTTATTAGTGTTTCATTATTCATAACGATTTATACCATTAGGTGTAAAGAAATAGTTGATTCAGCACTTTTATTTATGTTTACGGGATAATTAGTTCTCAAAATTAATTTCTTCAGGATCTGAAATTTGAAATGATTAGGTTTTTATTGATAAAATTCAGTAATAGATGTTAGGGTTTAAAAAAAAATCTTAGATTGTATTCTATCATCGTGTGTAGTTTGTCAATAAGTTCGTGTGTATAATCTTCTATTCAAAGTATTTCTTTCGAAAGTAGGATTAGGGTATATTCGGATATAATCAATTCGATACTTACTTTTTCATTGTAATTTAATTGGAGAAGAGCTAATTCGGCCACTAATTTCAGATTCAAATTGTCTGCGTACTTCAGATTTTTGTCCATTTCGAAAATAGTCTATTGATACTTCATTACTGATCATTATATCAATGTTCATTATTCTATTAGTGCATTGTCAAATATTGCATTTCAATAGAAACAAACATTCGAATCAATTCCTTTCGGTGTTGTAGTTTGTCGTTTTGAGATAGGGTTTTTCTTCATTTTAGCTTAGGTTTTTGAGTGGTTTAGATTTTAACGTTGAAAGTACTCTTAACAAACGTTACTTAATGTCTTAATATTCAGTAACTTTAAACTTAATTTCAGTTCATTTCTAAGAACACCAACGGTTCTAAAATATTTTATCAACAAACATTTACAATTATTACGTAATGATATTTACATATAAATGAACAATTTTATGATTCGAGTCGCTTTACTTTAGTATTATATACAAATAATGAAATTTGTTTGATTTAACCGTTTTTGAGTTTTCGTTTATGTTACGAAAAATTGTTTGTTAAACGTTGACATTCATTAAATATGAATATGCACTCCGGGGTTTGTTATGAAAAGGTCAAGGCTTGTTGGTACGTTAGAAAAATGGTGCGCCAACTTGGTCAAGACTTTTTTAATTCGTTTGTTATGTTTGTCTTCTTCATTCCAATTTCACAAATTTCTTACAACCCATCTGTTACTTGGTTACATACAAACATTTCGTTAGGATGTTACTGTTATCCACTTGTTTGTTATGTTTGCTGCCAATATTGTTTTGTTATAATGGTGCGCTCCTAAGTGAGCTCAAAATTACGCTTATCGTGTTTTTCCTTTCGCCAATCCAGTTTATGTTGTCTGTTGAACTTCAGTAATTTGTTTTCGACTCCTTGAAATCTAAATGCACCATCCACGGCGATTGTTTTCTCTCATTTGTTTTTTCGTTATTAATTGCATTTGCAAGCATTTTTTTCAGCGTTTATTGTTAACATGGCGTATGTTCATTGCACGTTTTTCAGCTATGTCGTTATTCACATTTGTTTTTCAATGTTCTTACTGTGTATAAAGTATTCATTCAAGTATTAATTCACTTGATTGCGTATTTGCTTATTATATTTTCGTACGTTTGAATTTTATAATTCGTAAAATAGAAAATTTGTTACTGTTTAAATTGTTAATTCATTAAATTTGGAGTTGGTTTTATAAACGTTATTAAACATATTTCTAAACACACACACATTCATATATTACAAACATTACACAGCTCAACAAAATATTCAAAAAACATCAACTTTCACTTTTTTCTATTTCTTTTTCTAATTACAAAAGTTATGTTTTTGTTTTCTTTTGAATGATATGTTGTTATGTTTGAAACGTTATAACTTTTGTTAATTTTACGCATAAAAGTGGATTAAACAAAGCCAAATTATTTAATAACCAATGATCCCAAATAAGCTACACAAAATTTGAAAAAACAACAAATATGCAAACAGCAAATTCTTGTATGTATATAATCATCAGTTTACTTTGAAATTTTTTGCGACTCATTATATAGACACATCTAAAGACACTTTACTACAAAAAATACGATGACCACATTCACTTGTTGGCATCTTACTGTTAATTGTTAAGTTTAACAACTACCATTGTTACCTCAAAATTCGTATTCAAAAAGAAAAAAATATAAAATATATACTTGCGTTATGTTTGCAGTGTTATTCCAAGTTATCACTGTTCGGAAAATTGTTTTGTTAAGTTATGCTATGCAACTGAACGTTGAATTAGGAACCACAAAAAAATTCGCCAACAAAAAGTAGGATTTATAGACAAAAATACGGGAAAAACAAATATCAAACCATTTATTGTATTAGCTAATCATTCAAACAGGTTCAAAGGAAAAAATTTTCATAAGCGTAAATATTTCAAAAGAATATCCAATGCATAAATCGAAATTTATTTTGCCAAGAGCCGATACATATGTAAACATTCATTATGGCAAACGAAATTAAAAGTCTATGAATCCACACGAGGCAACAGAGAAAAGAAAGAAAAATTAGATAGAATTTTTCCGTGAAAAATAAATATTGTTTGTTATTTCCTCCGATTTTGGTACCCAAATATAAAAACAATTAGTAACAGTATTTTAGGTAAAAGCTAGAAATCACGGCAAACCTATCATCAGGATAAAAATATTACACATGAAACATTACAAAAAATTGTATTTGATAATAATATGATCTGTTATAATAATCTTTGCAGAATTGTTTGTATAAAATGTAAAGATGATGCGACTCGAATCCGTTGTATTAATTTTAAATCACCAGTTGTAATCATTGTTTTCATAAAAGATGGATGATCTGACTGATAATGACTTATTTTAACCAAACACATTTTAATAATACCGGAAGTCATTGAAATCCTTTCATAATGAAAACATTGATCAGACTAATATGTTATTCATTTTTTGTGTACATATGATTTTGTAACAATTACTTTAATTAGTTTTTTTAGTTCTATCTTTGGTTTCACCAATGTGCCTTAAATCATAAGTAACGTTAAGAGGTACTTTCCACTTCATAAGTATGTGTTCTACTCGTGTTCTCAAACTAAAGAAAGGAATCACTTAGGATAATAATGAACTAAAATAAGGTGATTGAATAAATATGCTATTTTACAATTATTACGTGTATGTTTGATGTCTGTAAAATCCAAAAGAAATAAAAAAATTATAAAATATAACAT
>JAAMPD010001336.1:46981-70025 GCA_025266255.1 Trissolcus basalis | reverse complement strand
AAAAAAAAAAAAAAAAAAAAAAAAAAAAAAAGCGAAAGATGAAGGAAAGAAGGGACCGATAATTTTTTCTTTTCGCGAGATAAAGCTCGGTGACCTGCCGGGTCTTGCAGCCTTGGGAAACTGGGGCTTTGAACCCACTTGCACTCCTCGTGTTTACTGCATACATAGGATCTTATACTGGATGACGTCAGAGAGTGACTGGCCAATCGCGTAACAGTGTTCGTCTGATGTCACTACCTCCCCAACATGACGAGCATTACAAATTGAAGGATGGGGTTGCTTTGTGCGGACGCGGAAGAGAATTCGCAAAAAACAGCATCCGAGCGTGCAAAAAGTGGCGAATTCCTATTTTGACCTAATTAAACTGGGTTGGACGATTTTAAATTGACCAATATAAATGATGATACTTTGCCTGGATGAAAATAGCAAAAGATTACGATCGATGACAGTGACCGCGAATTCGTAAACAAGGACCTTCTAATTGACATTAATTGCAAAACAACAAGTTTTACAACTTTTAAAGAGTTCGGTTAAAATGAGCAACATTTTAAAGATCAAAGTCAAGGTACAACTTTCGGGTAGGTTATTTCATTTGAGAGGTAGATCCTTTTAGAGATTTGTCTGAACGTTTTTCGGTGATGTGCAAGTTACTTATTTAGGTTACTTTTTTTTTGCAATTTTTCTGGTGCAGCTATAGCCTTGGTTGTCATTCAATTTTCATGTGCAATAAAGTTAGTTTCTAATTCAGATCTGTGAACAAAAGTATCACATTTGGAAGTCGAAGAAAACTTTTTTACACCAACGAATTTGAACGTATTAACGTCTTTGCAACAGAATTCATAATTTGAACTAAAGGAAAACTAATAAAAAAAAGTTTTATAGTATAATATATTACTCTAGATAGATATTGCTTTGGTAATAACAATTAAAATAGTGAAACAAATATGAAAAAAATATTCTAGCCAAAAAAATGTTCTTAGAAACAACCATAAAATGTTTTCCTCTACTAAATGAACAAAAATTCTAGATGAAAATTTCAAATGATCCATGCTCGTTGACTTAATCACAGGATGACAAATGAAGAAAAAATTGCATGGTCAAAACTAATACATAACATTGACACGAAACGTGAGCAACAGGAAAAAGTGTGCTACGAGCAAATTTCTACTCTGATGTTGCTTATTAAAACTTACCAACGCCGAATCGAATTCGTTTCTGTATTCCTATCAAGCTGTTAGGAACGTTATTGTCGTACGAAAGTTTTTTACTCGAAACTTAAAAAGGAAACCAATGAAAAAAAAAAAAAAAAAAAAAATCAACTTGATAAAATTCGTCAACTTAAAACTTTTTGTTCATCTTCGGTGGAAATAAATTGTCAACAAATGGCATTGGGAGGGTTGATAATTTGCGAACAAAATTCGTGGATAAAAAAATAAGTTTATATCAATTCATAAATATAAGGGTCGCGTGACGGATCAGCGGGAAAAATTCGTGCTTGCGGATCCGCGCTGTCGCACTCAGTGATCGGGAACGAACTGCAGTCAGGCGCTGTCTGACCAGACTGTGAGAGTTTCTACTCGGGATGAGGTTGATGGGCTGAATGGAACCAGCGTGCGATTGGCTCGCGCCGGTATGACGTCATTGCATTGATTGTTTCGTGTGCACAGCACCACGTGGTGCTGCTGCTTCGGTTAGTTCAGGATAAAAAGAAAAAAAAAAATAAATAAAATAAAATGAAAGAAATGACAGAAGGACAACTTTGAGCCGGGCACATATCTGCACATACTTTGGCTATAGCTGAGGACTAAAAATCATATCATTTTTAAATGTTCTATCACTCTTCTTTTATTTCCAGGGCAAGCTTTTCTTTGATCATCCTTTGGATTGTGAAAATTCATCTCGATTTGCTCAATGGGTTCTTATTTTAACTAAGGGGTTTTCGTACTTGGATTGAAATTCTCAGTTTGTGCAATTTTTGACATGTCTCAACAACTTTTACAACATTAACTTACATTGTTACAACTTTGAGTTACGTTTTTAATGTAGAAAAAGGATTGTTGTACAAAGTTTGCAGTGAAAAGTAGAAGTTGAAACTTAAGGATTGTTAGAGAAAATGTTTTGACTGATCTCTGGTGAAGATATACGACAAATATTGAGATATTATCGGTTGATATAGTGAATTAATATTCTTGCTGCATTAGATGGTACAGTCGATAACTTGTCCCTGACGTAATGACCGACATTGAGTTGGAATGTTGCTGCAGAAAGTGTTCGAAATGTGATGAGGACGTTATAGGAAGCGGGGTGTGCTGCAAAACTGGGTCACTGGAGCTTCATTCACATTACACGGCCATTCATAAGATCTAACCATTTGACATTCGAGTCATTGCATACGTTTTATGGTCTTTTCATAATGAGAATTACAATCTCCCAATTCTTAACAAAAGGTCGTCGAAGTCGTGTTATGGGGCGAGCTGCTGGAAATGATTTTTTTTTCCACAATCTTGAACATCAAGGAGAATCGAATGTTTTGCTGAATTTGATGATTCAATAAAAAAAATCATAAAACGGTTCTACAATGACAAATTGATTTTTAACAGTGTATATTCAAACGATAATGTTTTGGAGCTCTTTTTAAAATTTGTTTAGTTCAGTTTGCCTGTTTTATAATCCGTTTTAAAATCTGTTTTACAATCAGTTTGTTGGAATTGTTTTCAAACGGTTGAAAGAATTTCCTCTTTGTTGTTTTTGAATGCTACAATCAGTAATACAATCTCTATAAAATTTAGTTGAATTCGTTTGTCCGTTCAGTCAATATCTCAACGTGTACATTTTGGAATTAAAATTTTTTTGATTTAGGAAATTATTTTATAAATATACATTTCTGTGCAAAAACGTACATTTTGTACAAATTTTCATCTGTTGGCCACATTATTTGATATAAGATGATGCTCGGTTATGGAACACAAGTATAAGCAAAGGCAACCGACAGTGAAATTGCAACTTATATTGATATACAAGTTTTATGGAATCACTTATGCTTGGCCAGAGACACTGCCATTTCTCTTGGCGCGAACAAAATATATATCTATATAGGTAACCCCAGCTTCGCCCGGGGTACAATTCGAATTCTACGTTATGCTCTAATATTAATTGTTATACTGGAAATTACATTTTCGCAATCGCCAAGGCAATGAAAAAAGATGAATAAAAAATGAAATTTCATTTAATTCGTCAAGAAAAGAAAAATATAAACATTTTGTGGATTTAGATAGAGAAAAATTCTTACAATGTCAACATTTTACTAGAGAGAAAAATAATAACCGAAATAATAAATATGAAATTTGGATGAAAACTTGATATTTTTTAGAATTAAAATTTCTCTCAACGTGAATAAGGAATATAAAAGACTATATGTTGAATTGAACATTGTTATTACTGAGAAAAATGTTTTTTTTTTTTTTTTCATTTTAGTTTTCCAACTAGACGAATTTCATGAATTTTCCATTTATTATTTGTTCATGTTTCTTTCATCGTTTTGTTACGTATCGTACTGTTGAAGTTAATAATTTTGAATGGACTCGGTTTAAAAATGTACAAAATGTTTATTCAAATATTTGTTTAAAGAATCGAACAAATTAATTGAACAGTCTATGTTCACTTCTGAGATTGTAAAAAATAATTCTGTGGAGCAGGATTTTGATTTAGTCTGTTGGTCTTGGCGCGTTGCTCAACCAAACAAGCAAACAAAAATATTTATATATTAGCAAGATAGAATATGGGATAATTTTGTAAAAAACACAAAAGAGAGATTTATTACATTTTTCTTTGTTCCTTTTGATAAAAACAAATTTGCACATCTGAACGATCAACAATACATTTTGTTTTTGGATGCAAGAACAATGATTAAAAATGTTGCTTTACAATTTGAAATTTACAAAACAAGTTTTCTGTGCAGCAAGCATTTGAAAAAAATTGTTTTTGTTTTTCAGGAATAATGTTGACTGGGAAATGTTTTTAAAATTGAAAACAATATATTTAACAGTAAATCAATCAAGCAAATTATTCGTCTGAAATGAAAATATTTGCAGAGGGGTATGCGAGCCAATTATGAAAAGTCGAGTGACGACGTCATCGTTCTACTTTTGAAAAGGCAGCTCCGACCTATGGGTCCATGCGCGAGGGATATATCGTTTCTAGGAGCGAAAAAGGTACCGTCACGTGAGAGGGTAGGGAGTTAGATGCTTATCCTGAATGACGTCATGGGATGCAGGACGACGAACTTCGCGCGCAAGGTGCATCGACCCAAAAGCCCAGTTGCTTTGCCAGGCATCCTGACCTCTCAGTATTCGCTGCTTGGGAATATGTGTCGAGGACATCCAGAGAATGACTAAAAGAGGAAGGGGTACGACGGCCAAGAGTTTGATCGCAACTACTGAGCAACTCAGATATGACCAAGAGGAGGAGAGTGAAGTTTATCGACAGGAAGGGGTAGCTAGTGACGGTCCAACTTAAAGTGGTTAAGCAAAAACAAGACAAAAAACCCTCCCAGAATGACCAACGTCATCATGTTTCATACTTTTTTTTAACCCAATCATTCATTTTGTTTTACTTTTTTTTATAATTAATTCAAACCATTTGAGTAGAATAATTTCATTTTTCTGGATATTTTATTTATCAATGGTTTTCAATTGGATGCACAAAAGTAATAACATTTGTATATTTTCTCGCTTCTGATGCGATAAAAAAATTTGGCAGATATATATTTGCTGTATTTATTCAACCCCCAAAAAGTGGATCTATTCAAAAAGTAATTTGAAGATTTTTTTACTTGATTGAGGCATGGTTTAATTACTTTGTTGCATTATGATAAGTTGAATTAACAAAACAAAGTGTGGTTTGTCAATGTGATTTTTTGTATTCATCTAAATCACTACACAAAAAGGACATACAAATTTGAGTAATGGACTTTTGCATTTATTAATGCGAATGTTTTTTCAAATGTATGCATTATCAAAGGTCGCGTCTAGTTGAATAAAAACAAAGGACCAATGGAAGGAGCGGAGACGTGGTACCGATGATTCTCCGCTTTTTGCATCGCATCCCCACCTGAGCACGAGGTGCGTCCGGAGGTTTCGGTGCGATTCTATATTTAGAATATAGGTCACCCATAAACACGAACTTGTCCCGTGACGTCACAGGATGGTCGTCCTGGCAACAGTGATGCTGAGTCAATCACCCTTTCAGTGAGCATTGAGTGCTCAGTGCCAGGTATAGGTTAAAGGTTATACAATGATTCTTCACAAAATTAGTTAACGATTAGGAATTCCGTTTATCATTATACTTTCAGAAAATCTAATTGGAAACATGTAAATGCCACTTTGGTATCAATTTGTGCAATTCCAATCAGTTTTAATAAATTTAAAAGTACAACAAAAATTATATTTTTATAGAAGCAATAAAAATTGGTAGAAGCTTTTCAATTTATTTTGATTCATCGGTAGACCACGGATAATAGGCAGTGTTGCATTTTCAATTCTCATTTATGATTTTTTAAAGATAAAAAACATGAATTTCTTCACTCGGTTGTGCGAAATTTTATTAAATACGCTGAAACACAGTTTCGTCAAGATATCAGATAACGATATAAATGACGATGACAAAATACGTGATTGGATAAAATCTTTAGATCGCAGAAATAAATTGAAATAAATGACAATTTTAAATTAAAATATACTTTTCGCAAGTGAAATATTTCTGTAAGTTCAATGAAGGCAATTGAATTCAATTTGAAATAAAAAAGAGTTGATTGTTTTGTTATTAATGTTTGTATACGCCCGTCAAAAATCCTTATGCTACGAAAGTTTTGTGGCAAAACTTCAAAGTTATGTTTAAAGTATAAAGTAATATTTTTCTTTCAACTTCCAACCTATATTTAAGATTGGATTATGATGATACTCTTAGTATAATAATCACCAAAAACAACAGAAAATTATTTTAAAATAATGTTTTTTTTGTTATTTTATTTTTCTATTTTATTTCACTCTTGAAATAATTGTTCTTGAAGTAATTGTTTTTATTTTTATACTTTCAGTCATGACTGAAAGTATTTAAAAATAAAAATTAATTTCCATTGAGTGATTAAATGCAATTCGTTGAAAAAGAAATATTTGCACGGAAAAAATGTTGGAAAACGCATGCTATTGTCTGTGTGCATTTAACATTTGTTTAATTGCATTAATTGTACATAAAAGAAATTTATTATTCAAAGATTTGCTATATTGTATTCAGAGAAACTATTTCTTTTGCATGTAGATAGTCACGTAATATTATATATCATATTTTAGTAATGAAGTCACAATCACCTTGCACATTGTCACAAGTGTGACCCCATGTACATGCAACTTTTTGACGCTTCAAATAAATTACTATATTTTTATATTATTCAAATTACATAAGATACTGGTCTAATTTAATGTAACATCTTGGAGATATAAATATAAAAGATGATGGTTTGTTTTGAATAAATATTCGAATAATTCAATTACAAAAAGAAAAACCGCACAATCAACATTGTCATTTTGTGTCAAATTAAATCGTCCTGCCTTAACTTGAAAAAAGTAATCACGTTTTTTATGAGGACTATTTCCTTGATATTGTGTAAATCGGATGATTATTCGATATATAATCTTCTGATATAGAATTCCATGATTAAATTGGCAGAATATTGATTTTGCCTCC
The DNA here is from genome assembly GCA_025266255.1 of Trissolcus basalis. Lineage (NCBI taxonomy): Eukaryota > Metazoa > Arthropoda > Insecta > Hymenoptera > Scelionidae > Trissolcus > Trissolcus basalis. The sequence goes on along the minus strand of JAAMPD010001336.1, from coordinate 63,284 downwards.
GCAAAACTCTGTTTTATGATTTATAGTGACAGGCGTGGAGCGATTTTAAGTAAGATTTAGAAGAATTGAATAAAAAAAAATATATATATATAACAATCTTTAATTTTTACAGCAAAAAACAAAAACATAACAAAGAAGGACAGAGATTCAAATTTAAATTCTAGTATTAAAAATATGCATAAGAAATGGTGAAAATGTCAAAATTTCATAAACAATTTTTGGGAAAATGAATTTCAAAATCATCATTAATTATAAAACGCTAATTGTTTAACCTATAACTTAAAAAAATTTTTAGCCGAATAATAATTTTGTCAAAAAAGTACTGCTAAAGTGAAAGAAAAATTGATACATTGTTTATAAATATATTTTCTAAAAATATGCACATTTTCAACTCTTTGTCATTTCTATGAACTTGATATAGTACAACCTCTTTGAAATTGTAAAACAAACGTTTATAGTCACGTTTTTTATTCTCGCTAGTGTGATTATTTACAATTATATTATTTCTTGCAAGGTTATGTCTCAGATAGACGAAACTCAGCTAGGAACTCCTCAATAAACTAGGCAGTCTCGCATGGGGCAGTCTAGGTCTGCACGACCCAGATTCGCCCGGGCAATGACGTTGAAGATGACGTCATATCAGAAACTAGGTCTTGGGGTCGTAGTACCCCTTCAATACCTAAAGTGATGCTGGTTTCCGGTAGTATACAACAAACGATTCAAATTTTAAAAGATTCGTTAATACAGATAAAATTTGGTAATCTTAAATTAGATGAGCATTTGATTATCTAAAATTAATTAGTATCACATTTTGTTTATCCAGATTTACCATATAAACATTTATCTTTCAAAATATTGAAACTTTGAATTAATGAGCGAGAAAATTGAAAATGTGAGGGAAGTTATGGGTTTAGGTGATGGGGATAGATGGTACCTTAAAATTTAAGTATTTGTTAACAACATTTGAAATTATTATTTTTTACCGACTGAGAAATATGCAAAGCTTTTCCAAAGCTCCAAGCGCCAACTTGAGTCTGTTCGTTGGACTGCCGAGTTACCCTCTGGATAAAAACATCCCCTGCATTTATCTGGCGGAATTTCTAAATTAACAATAATAGGTATGATAGGAAAAGTTCGGTAACTGGTACCAAGAACGACCAATTTTAGTACAAAATGATAAAAAAGGTAATTTGAATAAGTGATGCGCAGAAGTTTGAGAAAATTATTGAGTGAAAATGAAGTATCATTTTGTAATTAAAAATTAATGAAAAATATAGAACAAAGAGCAGCGCGATATTAAGTAACACGTACGATAATTTATAGATTTGAAGTAAAGTGACAAACCTGGCAACATGAATTACTTATTTATGTAGGCGTTACAGATAACTTTACCATAACAACATTGTCAGAGTTATTTTCGTGCAAATCGCACCCGTTAAAAAGCACCTCGAATGAAATATTTTCAATTTTGTGTTCTTACTATATTTAACAAGCAGACGATTTAACAGCATGCCCTAAACCATTCCTATTTGTGTGATTGATATTTTCGGAAATTATATGGTGTTCTTCGAAATATATTCCTTTTTAAGTACTTCAAGTCTAATATTAGATTCAAGATTTAGCTTTCAAAGTTCTTCCATTAATTTCGAAAGCACTATTGATAGTTGGCACTCATATTCATTTTGCAAAATAATTGTTAACTCACTGTTGAAATCTCATTTCAACAATTTTCAAACTGTTTATCCTCAAATTATAAATTTTTGTATTCAAGTTTTTTCATCTTTTTCTAAATCGCTTACAAAAATGAACGTGACTTTGGATTCGAGTATTGAAATAGACTATTGAAAGATTCGAGAGTATCCGTAAATAACTTGCGTTTCATTTTTTCATCGAATCATCCAAATAAGACATTCTAACATTTCAATAATTTAACCATTCGAGATATGTCAAAATATAGGCAAAAAATATATTTTCAATATATTTTTGACCGTGTGGGATCAATTATCGAAATCTGTACCAACAACGATTAATAACATCTGACCCTAAATATTTCATTGAAATCTCATCCGTTACCATAAGGATTATGCAGAAGTATATATTATATTCTTAAACCTATAGAATTTTTGCTTTTTAATTTGATAAATATTGATAATTCAAAGGTACAAATTTGGAATTAAAATAAAAATTGTGTTATAAGATTTAGAACAAATTTGAAAAGTTTGATTGTATCTTTTGAGGCTGAACTGGGGTGGAAAGTGACCTCTGGTATGGGATTAGGAAGAAGACGAAATGAAGTAGTAATCTGATTGAAAAAGTAACAAAAGGTGGAGATTGAGTTATCAATAAGCTGATCAAATGATGATTACAGAGACAACACGAGAGAGCTGTGCACGTTCGCATTTCACACGTCTCGCAAACGCAGGGGCGCCGTCTCCGCTTTCAGTTTGGAGTTATTTTTGGCTGGCGTGTTCGTTTCACGCGAACATCGACTCGCCCAAAAATGCGTCGACCAATCGGGCATCTCGTCATTCAGTCACGTGATTATTGTTCAATTTCCAAGTCAAAGTCTTGGGGACCAAATCTTTACGATCGCACAGTCAGCTGCCGAGCGTACAGGCACTTGTTTCTCTTCAGGTAAGATTTTGACAGTTTGCGCGTTCTCCGATGGTTCTCTAGTGAAAGTGCTGCCAGTGCTGCCAGTTCTGTGACATCACACTCTCGTTTTGACACATAATTGTGCTGCGAATATTCTGCCAGTGACTGACAGTCGGTGATGACACTTTTGGACCTTCCACTTTTGCGTTTCAAAATAAGCTCAACTCACGTTAAGTTATGCTGACCCAGTTGTAATATCGTTTCGTGGTCGATTTCATCGTTCCCCTAATTTACAAGGGTTCGAGTCTCTAATCAAAAGGATCATGGCCTGATTTGGCGCTCCCATTCTGACAGCACCAACTTGCTCTCCGACTCTCAGTCAATTTCACTCTGTTTATTATTCTATTTTTATTTTTTCTATTTTGTTTTTTTCTCATCAACTTGCTAACAATCTATTTAGGTTTATTCCTGCCTAGAATCGTTTCTCCGGTGCTGCGCCGTCTTGCGCAAAGTCTCATCAGGTTAAAATTAACTTACAACCGCTAGTATTTTTGAGCTTATTTTTAATACCTTTGGGTCCTACGATAACTTTTCTCATGCCGATCAAAAATATACGTCCGAACTTTTCACATCCAATTTTTGTTTTTACTTTTTTGGGCTTCAACTTTTATGTCTTACAAACACATTTTTCCTTTCGTGTGCTTAACAATTTAAAGGGTTTTTACCTATACTCAGTTGAAGGACACTTTTTACTTGAGAGTACTTTTTTTCTTGTAAATTTTGAACGTGATCTTTATATACTTGTCCGGATGAAATCACGTGCAACGATAATATCCATTGATATCAGGCTTTTATTTTTTGATGACAAAACTTTGGCCAATGTTCCGCGTTGGCGCGACACAAAGTAGGTGCAAGTATTTCGAGCTCCACATTTTTCACCAAAACGTTGATTAAATTTCCAAATTGACAGCCGAGTACTAAAATGGTTTACGCATTTTTTTGATCAACTAATTGCGTAACTGTATTATGCAATGATACTCTTCCGGTCATGATTCTATTAGTAATGCATATATATGCAAAAAAAAAAAAAGGAAGTCGATAATCCTTCTCCATGCATTCAGATCAACATTACATAAAATTATTATCGTTTGGTTGGGCCGATTAAAACCGACAGTAAAATATTGAATTTTGCTTTTTATGAATTGTTAAACTTTCGTGGAACTTTGAAAACTGATTTTTGAAATGCATTGTTGTATAATATTATTTATGACACAAAGGTATTTTTTTGTTGTCCAAAAAATATATTATGATGGGTGAAGGCAAATATTTTGAGGCGATAAAAAAATGTTTTATTTCGTGTACGTAAAGTAAAATATGGTTTCAATTTAAATTTAAATCGACGAGTGTACGAGCAACGAAAGGCAGGGAAGACAAATCATAAAAAACATTAATACTGGATTTTCTATTTTTATGAATCGTCAAAGCGTGTCTATGCATTCGGTTGGCTTGGAATGGTTCGATGTGCGCGATCTAAACTTAGTACCAACCGTCAAATTTAAATTTACAAAAGAGAGAAAAAAAAGCTCTTTTCACAGGGTCATAAGTGACTGAAATTAGATAATGTTGACTCGCGGTTGACTCAATTTACATAACACCCTTTCTCTGCGACCTTGTTCTTAATCGTTTGGTTTTATAAATAAAACAATACACTTTCCCATACTTTATTTGACTCTTGTTTAGTGACATTGTCATAAATTTTATTTCATTAATTATTTTGACACGCAAAATTACTTGTTGTCTAAAGTCGAATTATAAGTCGGAATAATTGCCCAACCCTCCTCGCGCTTCGGCTTTCATTTTATTTTTTGATTAAATTCATCATGGCGAATTGAAAAAAACAAATTCAAGCGTGCGAGATTGCTGATAGACGTTGTAACCAAATTTGGATAGCGAAGTAAAACCGAGGGTGGAGAACGAGGTACTGGCGGCTATTTTTGCATCGCGTCGGAAATTCTACACTACGGCTTATGCCTAACGGCCGACACGATTAATTGACCGGAATTTTTATGCATTTTTTTAAAAATAACAATTTTGACCCATAAATCATAATTTCATTTACAAACATTTTCATCAGTCGGTAGCAGCGGTAAACAAATTTCATCAACATTGATTTGCGATTTTTCTTCTAATTCATGCTCGTTCACTTTTTTTGTTACAGTTCACAGTAAACTAATTGGTTACCATCATGGCTGACGATGAGGTTAGGTGAGTAATTATCAACCCTTCAAGCACCAAAATAAATCATGACTTACAACTGAAGTAAGAAGAAGCCGCTGCTTTGAAAGTAAAAAAATTCACTAAAAGTGTTAGATAAGATTTATATCATAAAAACAAATATTTATTTAATCGAAAATTTGTTAATTTTTAACTTATAATTTCAACTTTCCAAAAATATTTTTTAGGTTTAAATCTAAATTTCAGAAATTATTTGGAATTGATTTTAATAAAATATTTTTTTATCATTTTTACAACTATGACGACTAGTTTATAATCATTCAACTGTCAGAGAAAGAATATTGATTTTAAAAGAGTTTCAGCAAATTGAATATGTGAGGTATATAGCAAGAATTTAAACACGATTTATGTAAACATTTTGATATTAATATGCATTTTATTGTTTTTCAATGCTTCCATTCAATCCGTCAACCATGGAACTGATCACTGTGCTTCGTCATTCTGGAAATCTTGATTTGGTGCATTTCAATTCACCACCTGCAGTATTTAAAAAACAAATTTAAAGGTACGCATGACATGATTGCTTTTTGTCATTTTGGTGTTTAATTTTTAATCTTGTAGTAGTTAAGTTGTACATAGACATATGTAAATATTTTCGAAAAATAAAAAAGAGAAAGAGTAATCACGAAAACAGAATTGTTGTATTCAAAAGTATTGATGAATCACGAAAGTGAACAAAAATTGAAGTGACAAATTCGATGTGACTTTGAAACTCTTTTTCTTTTTTCAAATGAGAATTTTCCATACAACCGAAATCTGTATTTGGAAAATTGACAGTCTCACGAGCGAAACTCAAACTGACTGTATAACCCAGAATGCCGATTTAGATTTTCTTTCACGTACAAGGCTGCTAGTGTACAGGCAGTCTCTATCAGTAAAACGACCAAGATTACAATTTTTCATTGCTTCAATAAAAAATAAATTGTTAACTGTCCTTTTCCCATGATATAAAATGAAGTTAGAAGACCTTCGTTGAATCAATTTTTCTCTTTTTTTTTGTTCCAATGTATATATGACTTTCCATTGGTGTATTGTGTGTAATATCGAAATGAACTATAATCTGTACATACCAACACAATCATACCAAATACACCAGTCAGTTTCATTAGAATTGAACAAAAAACAAAAATTGGCAAACAAAATATTGAAAGAAGACGAACATTACAAAAACTTATGGTTTATTTGCGACATCTACAGAAAATTACAGAAAATGCGGTGTACATCGTTAAAATAATGTTAAACATTTTTTTTTTGATCAAACAAAAAACAACAACAACAATTAAAAACAAAAAAAAAAAAGCAAATTGAATTGATATGAAAAAAGTGGTTATAAAAGGCGAACACACGGAAAATTTAATTAATTTAGCCAGGACATCTAAAGTTAGTAAAACACGTATAACACTTATACACCAGGAGTACACTGCGGTAAAGTATCTATTGAACTTATCCACGTAACGTATTTGCAACCGCTGCTAACGAATTTGAGCTCTTTGTTTATTTGATTTGCTTTTATGCTCCGAAAAATTGTGACCGAAGAAGGAAATAAAAACGGTAAAGATATAATTTTTTTTGTGTTTTTGTTAATTAATTTGAATGAACATATTTTTTCAAACACAATTACACAAAAACTTTAGACAGTGACTAACAATGTTTGCTTTACTTTTGCATAACAATTCTCATATTGCTTTTGATGAAGTTTGAGCTTGTTACTGTACTTTTTCTTTGAATACATACAAATGCAATTTCCCCGGAAAAAAATGAACGACGTTGACGGAAGTGAAATTTAGTAGTCCAACAATGTTTTGATGCAAAAAATTTACTTAGTTAATATTGTTAGACGACAATTATGACATTGATTAAATCTTGAAAATTCACTTTTTTTCGCAGCATATTTCATTTAAATTCCGTCAGTATCTTCAAAAGTTGACTTTTTTCAATTTACTTTTGCGAAAGACCATAAGATTCTATCGCTCGTACTGTGATGAATAAATGAATAATTTAATTTCGAGAATTGGAGTGCAAATTATTTAGAATACAAAATAGTGCAAAATTATCGTTTATTCATCACTGCATCTTCCACTTTCATTAATGCGATAACTTTATTAACAAATCGTTTATTTTGTTTTTACAGAGGAAACGTTTAGAGGATGTACGTAAGAAGAAACGAAGATGTGGAGTCATCGTTACTTAACGAAAATAACTCAAATTCATTTGCTATTTATAAACATAAGTAGACTTGAATTTGCGTCAATATTTTCGACCATTTATCACACACACATTTACACAATCGAATTATTCGTTATTTTTAATTCCTTGGTTTTTTAGTTTTATTTTTAACTTCTTTTTGTTTGGATTTATCGTCAAGCATTTTTTTTCAGTTTTTTTTTAGTTTCAATCAGAGATTTAAGAAGTATAAAGTAAAGCTCATTTAAAAAAAGTATAAATATTTATTTTCATAATGCGTAGTGTACAAAGAAATCAAGTTAACGCGTTGAACAATTTTTTCGCCATGAAATATAGGAAAGAAAAAGGAAACAAGCAGAAACCGACAGGAAGAGGGCGGAAGTCCGCGCTCGCCTGGAGGAGGCTTCGAAAGCCAAGAAAGCCAAAAAGGGTTTCATGACCCCTGACAGAAAGAAGAAGCTGAGGGTAAGTTTTCTGTAATTTCATTTTTATTTTAAAAATTACTCTGAATCAATTTAAATATCATTTTGCGTAACTTGACTGAACGTTTAATTTTTGCACCCTAAAATAAACTGTGCAACTTGATAAAGCGAAAATTTAAGTTGGTTTGCTGTTAATTCCATAACAAATGGTTCATCAAATTTTGTTTTCGAACTAGATGAATATTAATGTTCCCTTCATTTGAATTATAAATGAATAACCTTTTTGAAAAGTTTTGAGATAGTAAAAATTAACATACTTGATTTTGTATTTCTTAGACTTCAATTTATTCGAAGGATGTTTGTTTTTATTTCAATCAAAAATTGTTTCTTTTTGTTTGACTTTATTTAACATTCAAATTCAATTACAGTTGTTGTTACGTAAAAAAGCTGCTGAAGAATTGAAGAAGGAACAAGAGAGAAAAGCAGCCGAAAGAAGGCGCATCATCGAGGAACGATGTGGCAAACCAAAGGATGTTGACAACGCAAACGAAGGTAACATATTTTTTTCACACACCCGACGACAATTATTTCATCAATGTGTGATTCAAGTCACATGAAATAATGATAAAAAAAAGACAATCACTTCAGTAATCAATAATTTCTTTTATTCACGCACACAATACATTTATGACAACAAATTTATGACTTTCAAATTAAAATGTAAAATTCTTTGATCAATATTTTTTGCGAAGAAAATTTTTTGTTTTTCAATAAACAGTGCAGAAGAGTGTAATTAGAAAAAATATTGATAAAAAAAAAAAAAAAAAAATTTACACGAACAAAAATTATAATACCGAATTTCTAATCAACGCACAGAGACTCTAAAGCGAATTCTGCGCGATTACCACACTCGCATCTGTCAGCTGGAGGATAAAAAATTCGACATCGAATATATCGTGAAGAAGAAGGACTTTGAGGTACTTTTGATCGATGTCAGGAGACAATATTTGTTTTTGGTCTCGATCGTTTGATACACTTTTGTTATGATTGACAATATCTCGTGGCACATTCAATGTCGCCGGACGCCTCTTTAAACACAGCTTCGCATACGTACTCTGACTTTTTCTTTAACACAATGTATCTCTCTTGGGGAAAAAATGAATCAGTTTTGTTGGTCTATTATAATGAATCGTTTTGCGATCAGATTGACGCAACTTAATTGACATTTTTTCCCCTCGGGTTATATTTTAATTTTCAGGCACACTTTCAATTTCTTTACTTTCCTCTTTACTGTTATTTATGATTTCCATTTTCCATCTTATCCATGTTTTTACTGATTTCACGCAGATTTCAATAATCGTAAAACGTAATTTCAACCCGAATAGCTACATTTATTTGACACTTGTTTGTTCGTTGAAACGTTCTGTTCGACTGTTTGCAACAATGTGATTTTTTTTCTTTTTTTTTGCACTGCAACTGTTCAATTAATTGTCAGGTAATTCAATCACACATCAGAGAAATGTAATCGTCGCTGTTATTTTTCATTTCAGAGATTTTATTTGTTTTGCATTTCTAAATTATTTTTTGTTTTTGCTATATACTGGAAGGATTACGTTTTTCTATCACTGCACTTCTAATATTTTTTTCACGTACACGTAATCTTCCTGTTCACACTCACTGATTGCAAATTTCGTTTTTTCTTTTTCTTCTTTTTTTTCGTCAAACATTTTGTTCCAACTATAAACGTATTAGCATTCACTCTGAAGCCTCCAGCTCCAATAATCCCACCTGAATACTCTCTTTTTTTAATTGATTGTCATCACGTTTACAACATTTTATCCATTCTCGCGGATTAGAAATTCGATTCAAAAATACATCTCAATATGAATTATTATTTGATCATTTTACATTTTGTTTGAAAAAAAAAAAAGAAAAAAAGAATGTAATGATCTGTGATACGTTGACAGCCGCTGTCAAATCGGTCGTGATTCAGTATCACAAAAGGATCACCCTTCTCGAGGAGCAGAAATACGACCTTGAGTATGAGGTTGCCAAGAAGGATTTTGAGGTCTATCGAGTCGCTAAATAGTCGGTTTATTGGTACACAGCTATGTAATTAGTTTTCGTGATGAAAATTTATGATGGCGTCAATGATAAATGAAAGAAATGAAAATTAAAACTTGAGAAAAAGAGAAAAAAGTAATAAATTTCAATCTGCAACAAGACGTCATGTAAATTTCAGTCATACAAGTCTGCTGTATTGGTAATATTGATTTTTGCTATCAACGCATTTTAATTAATATTTCAGGTGATCTTTTATTGAATCAAAAAAACAGTGTGAACTATTTTTTTTATTACGAACTGTCCGGGCAGATCGTATTCTCATTCATCAAAAAATTTTTTTTCGCCGACAAAAAGTAATATGAATTGCAATTTAAATTTGAGAGATTGAAACCCAAATAAATGAACACAATCAAATGGGGTTAGGCAAAACATTTTACGGCCAAAAAAGTACGGGAAAATCGGTATCACTCAACACGCGGGTTCGTTGCACACTTTCTCGCTCCTAAATTACCTCAACCTATATTACTTAGCTGGTGTTACGAAGTTGAGTTGTACGTAGCTTGAACTACGGTTTACTTTCATCCTTCACTTCCGAAGAATTTAAAGGGTGTTTTATTGGATCACTGTCGGTAACTTTGTGAAATTTTCTGATACATTTTTTTTTATCTGACAGAAGTTATTACTGATAATCTGGTTTCATCATACTGCTATAGAGATGAAGGGCTCTCCCCCACGCGTTATTTTGGATATACATTTAAAACGAGCGAATTTTCTCTGAAATAACTCAAATAAATATTCAACAAAAAAATTTGCAATTAAATTCTATTAAAAATTTATTCAAATTTTACACATTCGGTCGAATAGATTAAAGGGTTGTTGATTATTGTTATATTGATTATTGCTATCAAAATATTCGACAAAGTTACAATTATTTGTGCAATTTAATATTATCATCCCGATTATTATTTCAAGTTACTGTTGAAATGTATTAAATTTTACAAACAAACAAATCAAAATAAAATAGAAAAAAAGGTCACCACAATAATCTCTCGCTGCAGAACAGTATTGGTAGTAAACTCTAGTTACTTTATATTAGTACTTTAGGCCACAGTAGTAAAAGTTGTGTAGATAAATAATTTCCTGGTTTCCACGCGAGTTGAGATTTTGCGGGGTTTGAGAGATGTAAAGTACACGTAGCCCGGAGCATCCATTAATGCGTAACATGATAATTGATGTAATATCATTTTATGTTTCTACATCCGCGTTTGATGTTTGATTGTAGATTATTTCATTTCGCTTGTGCATATTGTCACGTTGATCACAAACTAATAATTAAACATTTGTTCAATAAAATGTTACACGTGTTACTGGGTATTACCAAAATACATCGAAGAATGTTGTTTCGGATTACCCGGTTGAAAGCAGAAATGTGATTTTCAAAATGCAATTACACCGATGATTCATACGAACATTGCGATCACCAAACCGTAAAATGATTCCCATTTCAAAGTTTACCCTCACTCGATATTTTTTTACCCACTTTCAAAAAAAAAAAAAATTTTTTTTACGTCATTTTATTTTTTACTATGAAAAAAGTTATTAGAATTTCGTCATCAAATATTCACCGTCCTGGTGGATGATTTGTTTTTAGCCGACCTGCAGACGATTATACGGGAGTACTGGAACAAAATGTACCAACTCGAGGGTGATAAGTTTGACCTCGAACGGCAAATTAGAATGAAAGATTTTGAGGTAACTAACAGGTTCGAAGGAAAATTGAATAGCAATTTTTTAAATAGAACGATCAAAAAACAAGTTTTAGAAATAGGTAAAAAAAAAAAGACAATGAGAACATCAGTGTTTATCACAATTACGAGCAGTTGAAAGGATTGATCGTTTTTCTCAAGTGTTGTGAAGTGAGAACCAATGATTGATACATGCGTAACCTCTGTCACACCCTGTTTGTTCCAATGACGAAACTTGTAAAATTTGTGCCTAGGAGTTTATTTTGATTTTGTCCAGATGAGAACCCAATATTTGAATTATCAATGTCAAATGACTCAACCGAAAAAAAAAAAAAAAAAAAAAAATTATCCGTCCGGTGTGTTGAGCTTTTTCTTTTCAATTTACGTCGTACATATGAAGGAGGTTTCATTACGCCTGTTCGGGTGTGCAACGATGTCGCTTTTTTCGACGTGCATTGAAATCTTGTTTATACGTTGCGACGTATGGTTCCGTGTGTTGACACATTAAAATACACCCCTCTACGTTGCAATACCGTTCGTTAACTCGGACATATTAAAAAGTTCGGAGCATTCAGCAAACTAAATCCAATCTCTATTGAAATGGGAAAAAACAACTCTCCCGTGCCACAAGATAACTGTGAACAAAGAACAAATTCCATTGAAATTCAAATATCAAAATTGCACATTTTAATTAATGTTGTTTAATGACGTTTGGAATCGTGCTCATGCGCCCCTAATGAGTACAGAGACAAGATTTGAATTGTAGTCAGATTAACAATTTAGCGTATTAACTATTTAGATAGTTACGCGGAATGCCAAGTCATTTGTAATTCGCTTCAGATGAAAACGTGACGACTTCCATTTTCGTCCAAGTTTAAATTTGAAATGGTCATTTTGATATAATTATGAAAAACATAGCTTGTTAGTCAAATTGGTATCGTAAAGAAAATAATGATATCAGACGTTGGATTTGGTTTGCTGAACAAAATCAGAATTACTGATAGTTAGACAATTTCGAATCTCGACATTAAGTGGAAACAAAATTATGAGCTGGTCTCTAAATATTCTTATAGCCGAGTTGAAGAAGATTTGCCAAGCGTATCACGACCGCGTCTACATTTGTGAGGGTCAGAAGTGGGATTTGGAGCGTGAAGTACGAAAAAGAGACTACGAGGTATTCAGCAATACACGGTTAAAGGCTAACTTCTTTTTTTATACTTTGACACGGTCTTTTTCCCCTTCGCATTTCAACGCACCCATTAATCATTTTTCGATTGAACCTAAATTGTATTATATACATCCAAAGCTATCCCCGATGTAAGAATAAAAAAATTCCACGGTGTTTAATTGATTGTTCCAAACCACTTTGTAATTGATGGATTGTAAATATTCAGTCACCATTACATCCAGCATTCTGTCATCCTAATCATGAAATAATGTTACTGCAAACTTGGTCAGTCCTGTACGACGCGAAAATGAATAATCATTTTTTGTTTCTCATTTTTTTTTAATCCTTTTTTTTTGTTTGCACAGGATATGAAGTGCCGTTACAATTTTTTGGTTGTTTTTGACGGATCTTGCGAGATATTTTGTTCAAGTTCTTTGCTCTCATTCTTGTATTGTCTTATTGAGTTTATCATTTTTTACTCAGCAAACTTGTTTTTCCGAGCTCTGTTTTTATCCTTTTTTTTTCTCTCTTTGTTTCGCGACAATGTACTTGGGATTTTGCTTTTTACGTTTAAATATTTCATTGTGACGAAGTGATAATATTGTTTTGTTGGCTTTGCAAATAAAATTGTCCATCACGAGGAAAAACAATTGTCTGCTAAAGATGGTCTTAAATTATAAAGGATCACGTATACAAATTTCATACACTTTTTCTGTTGTCTCTCCATATTAATCCGGTAATTTCAGTTTTAATATTTAAGTTGCAGTTTGAAAGTCAAATTAGAACAGGGTTGAATTATTACAATAATTTGTAATGTAGTTTCTAATAACAAATTTGAACTCACTGCCATAACAATTTGAGTTTAGAAACAAACAGGGATCCCAATAATCTTTGATACGATAATGATAATTAAAATTTAAAATGACACAAAATGCAAAGTACATTTCAACTTCAAATGGAAAAAAAGAAAATTGGATTGAAAATTCGACGAGTTTCTTGGATTTTAATGGGGTTCTCGTTAAACTTGAGAACTCGAGTTTTTACAAATAATTTCAATTAAACGAACATAAAACTGGTTACAATTGAAATTTAATTGCGATATGTGCCATAAAAAGTGCACCGTCGTCAATGAACCTGTTTTTTTGTCTCTCCATCATTGACTTATCGGCGGTATTTTATCATGCGTGAAAATCTAAATATACCTTTCGTAGTTTTTTCATATTAAATACTTTTTGTGTGAAATCTGTACAAATGACCTCATGACCTGTGCAGAAAATAATACACGATCTGTTAAAAAATTTTTTTTTTTTTCTATTTTTTTATCTTTGTTTTTCATATTGTAATTCATTTCTGATCAAATGAGTGATTAAAGTGGCATAACTTGCATTTTTACATGATGATTAGTTTTTCTTTTTCCTTTTTTATTCAGAATCGATATCGTATCATGAATATTATTATTAATATAAATTTTAATCAACATTCAAATTCCAATCATATCGTCACTAATGGAAAATTATTATATAATGGTTGTATTTGAAATGAAAATGTTTTATATATTTGACTCGCAAAGATTAAATTTCTCATCGATGTCTGTTTCAACGAACCTCTCTTATTTTATTTTCGTAACAATCAAAATAATATAGGCATTTTGAAGCTTACAACTAACTTTAAGCCTGACTACAGTGAGCTTTTCTAAGTTCGCACAGGGCTGGGCAAGCTTATGGATCTTCTTTCATTTCATAGCAGAGAAAGCTTCAAACGAAACCAACAAAATCGAGCGTTCGTTTGTCCCACCAAAGTGCGCCTTTTCTTTCGCCAAGCATTTTCATTCAACCGATAAATAATATCGCTCTAAATATGATTATATTATTAATGATTGATCATTCCAATTACAATTATTACAATTTACGTTGATTACTCATAATTGTTTAATTGATTTTGAATATCAATCATAATAATTGACATTTTGCCATACCAGATCCAATCGCTACCTGATGAATAACTTTCGCTGTAACGTATCGTCGAGATGGAACAAAAAATTCTTTTTTTCAAACCAAGATGAAATCACAATTACAAATCATGTTTATCTTATTTGCATCAGATTGCACTTGTTGAAATTGTTAATCAGAGGGAATTCGATTTGTTAATTGAAGGGCAGAAGAGTTGAACTCAAGCAAATTAGAGGAGCGTTTGATTATGAAAATGATGTGTGTGAGCGCGGTGCAAAATCAGTGAGCAAGTTTTCGTAACGAGCGAAGTTCAATTCGTTGCAATCAATTGGCTATGTGTTAAGAAGATTGGGGTAATGATCGTGCAATTTTCATAAACATGAACATTTACTGACAAAATCATTAAATGATCGTCTTGAAAATGTTGGAAATAAATTTTAAATGTATAAAATTATTTTTGTGTAATAATATGGAAACAATAAGATGATGACCCAACCTTCTTAAAAAGAAGCTGGCAATGAGGACTCGGGAGGGAGATAATAGACTAATGCATGGCCTTTACTAACACAATTCTATCGACGTGACGGTAACCGCAAACTTGTTTTGTCGAAACGAATTGTGACGACGACTCGACCGTTAGTCAGTATGTACTTGTATTTGCCAATACTAACGCAATTAAAGTTCTTACAATTTAAGACATGCTAAATGTGCACACAACAGCGCATAGAACAGCATTCGATATAACGAGCGGAGTATGGCACTTCATATTGGTGAACTTTATTCAATCGGAAGATTAGACAATTCGTTTCTGTCTTCAATTTGGATGACACCATTTTTAATAATGGTTCTTTTTAATCTACAGAACATTTTTCACGATGACTGTCCAATTTTTTTTCACCCTTGTGGAATTTTCAAACAAATGATTGAAGATATTATTTTTCCCCCAATTTAATCTAAAATTAGGACGAGCTTTCTTATTGGGCACAAATTAGTATAATAATAATAAAAAAAAATGAAGATTTAAAATTTTTTTCAATTTGCCATTGGTCTCGCTGTTTTACGTACCTTTGTTGGCAGAAAAGAAACCCACTTCGACTACTTTTTCTTTCCAAAGATATAATCTCGACAGGACTAATGGAAAGTTCAAAGTATATCTAATTTTTTTGTCCGACTTCGCTTTCAATCCTTATCCGACTTTTCTTGGAGTGTAAATTAATAATTTTCATCTGCAACCAGTTTCATGCGTTTTCACGTGACCAAAGTATTTGCTTTTCAAATGTTTCTTTGGACGCCTGAGGATTTTATACGCCCTCGCAGGGAAAAGAAAAATAAAAGACGGAGGGAAGAAAATTAAACGTCGAATAAAAAAATC
Organism: Trissolcus basalis; assembly: GCA_025266255.1. Lineage (NCBI taxonomy): Eukaryota > Metazoa > Arthropoda > Insecta > Hymenoptera > Scelionidae > Trissolcus > Trissolcus basalis. The sequence continues at coordinate 47,490 of JAAMPD010001336.1, read as the reverse complement.
CGGTCGGATTTTTTAATTAAAATTAAACGATTGCGATTAAAGAAAATGATTTTCCGCTTGACGAAAGTTGCAATCAATTTCTTTCAATTTAAGTTAAATCATAATTGATATCCGACGGTTCTTTGGCGTGCTTTAATATAAAAAGTTCTTTTTAGAGCAACTTTATCCTTGGTGCAACTAGCTGCCGCCGTTACTTTTCGTTTTATTAAATCGATACGTGTTGGGAAAAGGAGTAAAGTGCGGAAGCAAATATTTCGCTTTCCAGCATTATGCAGAAACGCTATTTTTCAAAATGTTTGTTTACGCTTCTACTTTTGAGGAATAGGTTTAAGATTAAAAAGGCAGCTATGCTTTTATCCATGATTTCATTCAAAAGTCCATGAAAAATAAATGGTTCGAGTATACGCAACACCGACGGCTCTCACAAAAATAGACGCGTCGTCGAGAAGTGCCATGCTGTGAAATTTTGTGAACAAAAAAAAAAAAAAAAAAAAAAAAAAAAAAAAAAA
>JAAMPD010001336.1:25986-46964 GCA_025266255.1 Trissolcus basalis | reverse complement strand
TATAGATTAGACAAAGTACGATGATGTGTTGCAGAACACCGTAAGTTCCTCCCAAATAGATGAGCTCATTTGAAGTGACCGTCTTTACCTACATACTGTTGGACATGTGAACAATCCTTGTCAGTAACTAATGAAATACACAAAACGAAAAAAGAAAGAATAAAAAACGGTCGAGTCGCAGTGTGAAAACGATCGAAAGCGTGCAAGCTAGTTTCCTATCTTTGCTCCCAAACTTAGTGATCAAGTTCGGCAAACGGGATACATTACTTTCCTGTTGTGTTTGTTTGATTCCCTGCCAAAAAAAAAAAAAAAAATCGTCAGTTTTGCACCGAACTTCATGAGTGTTTGTTTCAGCTGTACATATTATGGCGTACCTCGTTCCTTTCAACTTTTCATACAATTTTCCACCTAACGAATTATCATTAAAACTTTGTTTGTTCGTGCGTATGAATAATAAACCAAAATAAATAAAAATTTGTTGAGTTTTTTATCGTCAGTGGAAATAAATTGGAAAAAACAAACAAACAAACAAACAAAAAATAATGGTTGAGAAAAGTTTAATGACGATTCGTTGGTAGAGACCACTCAATTGGCGCCAGAGACACATTTTTTGCGCTCCCAATTTTGACGTAGGTTTAGTGGTGGAGTGCATCAAGTAACAGCTGATTAAGACCAACTCTGATCCTGACCGTTGCCAGGACATACATTTCGTATGACGAAGCAAATGTACCTACTTCGATTTGCGACTTTCGTAATACCCGAAAGAACAAAAGAGTTTCTGGTTGGTTGCTGTTTGAACAAATCCAACCACCCATTCATTAAAAATATAACGACGAAGTCCCCCATCTTCCCCAAAAGCTGCGAACCAAATACTGTACATAGATAAAAGTGTAGTTACAATTTAGTCATGAATATTAAAATTGTGCTGAACGTTCATAATGTACGAACAAAAAGTTGGAACTTGAAAAAAAATAAAGGATCAATGTTTACGCGGAGTAAAGACAATTTTTCAAATCTCGAAAATTGAAGTCAACAGATTGAAAATTTATTTGCCAACTTCTTGAAAGTAAATGTCGAAGTAGTTTTGATAAAAGAACCAACATTTCACAGTAATCTCCGTTACAGGAAAGTCTTTTAAAATAATGCGTTCCCCTCGTACATTTGCCGTGCGATATTTATTTGTCAACGGACTCTCTTGAAATAAGTTTGCCGAACAAATATTTAGCGAATTTGACGTATTAATAATTCGCACGTTAAAAGTTTATTATGAGTTTCATAGCCCTTGCCCGGGATAACGTTTATTAAAATACATTTTGAAATTTAATGATATCAAAAGCGTGATGACCGAACAAGATTCGAGTTAACCGATGTTTTCAAATTCACTTGTATCGTACACTTTTCATTCTAATTACTGTAAATAACCCCAGCCTGCAACTAATTAATCAATTTATTACGCTCGCTTTTGTTGTACCACTAATTAACAAAGACTAACACTGCTTTCACCATGTTGCACTTGCATTGTCCACTAATCCATTGATTGACATGGATTTGGCCAGTGACTCTCTCTTGTACATACATATTGTGCCATCTCGCATCCTGCTAAGCCACGTCCATATTTCTGTGGCTCCTGCTAATAACCACCTAAGTGCTTTTTATAGTTTTGATTGATACCCGATCAAACATTCCAATTTTTCATTTCCATATCGATACTTTTATTATTTCATTAATTTTAATGTTTCTTTTATGAAATGAAAATATCAATATTGAAATGAAAAATTGAGAAGCATGTTAGATTGGTAATGATACAAAAATTTAAAAAAGCTTACCTATCTGGTTATTATTGGAAGCCGCAGATTTGTTCATTAATCATGCGAAATTCCATGAAACGAGTCGAACCCCGACCCAGATGTAATTATCAACTGCTACTGAATCACAAAAAATGTATCAATTTCCATTGGTTTTCGTGGGCATCGCAGTATAAGATTTCGCGACGTTTCATGTGCAGTTGCTTTTGCCATTCACGCTGCTGGATTAACTCGCTCTGCTGGCCAAAAAGATTTCTACGGTTTGAACAATTTTCTACGAGACGCTTCAGCTTTTCACACCATGCTGCAATTGTGATATAAGACGTTTTATTCTAGTCTGATAACGCTTTAAGTATAATTTCAATTTACATCCATTTATCAAGAACTTTTTCACTTATTATTACTTTTCAATTTTTTCCCTACCTTTTTTTTCTTGCATTGCTTTAGAATTGTTCAATTTATTTTGAAACAAAAAATTGTTTTCTTCCTATATTAATCCGTGAATGTTTTTACACAGATTGCAGACTTGAACAGCCAAGTAAACGACCTCAGAGGCAAATTGTAAGTTGGGTTCAATATATTTTTATACAAACTGTTACGTTTCATAAAGGAAAAAGTTTTTTTTTTTTTCACTTTTTTTTGTTTTGTTTTGTATGATAAAATAGATTATTCAATGCTAATAATTTTGCATCATTTCGTTAGTATGAAACCAACACTGAAGAAAGTGTCGAAATATGAAAACAAGTTTGCCAAGCTCCAAAAGAAAGCCGCGGAGTTCAACTTCCGTAACCAACTAAAGCAAGTCAAGAAGAAGGAGTTCACCCTGGAAGAGGAAGATAAAGAGGTGAGACAATTTCGGATATTCCTTTGACCAGTCAAAATGAATTTCAGTCGTCTCAATTTCTCTTGAAACGAAGTTAAATCAATTGAATTAAATGAAACATTTTCAGTCCGTTAAAAGTTATCTTATTTATATATAAAGAAAATTACTTTTAACGATATTTTAGAGAAAAAATTTTGCTATCTATTCAATTTGCGAGAAAAATCTTTACCGATTGACATTTCAGCTGAAGGTTTGAATTTTGTGCTTTCCCACTCCCCCAGCGTTTTTGTTCGTTAAAATTACATTTTCCCCGCGTTTTTATTCCATTTTGAATTAATTCCCTGCCCGATGGAAATGTTTTTTTTTTTTTTTCGTAATAATAATGTAAGCTCTGGTTCTTTCAAACAATTCAATGTTGCTTTGAAACTGGAATTAACATTTTTGTGGAATGTTATTAGAGAGAGAAAAAAATATACGAAGAAAAAACAAATTCTGTACATAGAACTGTAAATAACAAAAGAACATTTCACAAATACGCGTTTCAATTTTTGAACGAACCTGAGTGAAAATACAAACTATTTCACCTGGTGTAGAAGTAGTATTTTAGGCAATGTATTGTTCTTCACAGCCCAAGAAATCCGAGAAGGCAGAATGGCAGACGAAGAAATAGATTTCAAACACAAGCTTCAGATCCAATATTAAGAATCAGAAATATCCACAAAAACAAATAAATATATGCGAATCGTCGAGCGATTACGTGTTTCATGCAACCGAACCACCATTTCAATTAAGAAGACATTTTTTTCTTACGGGTTTCTTTCCTAATGGCAACATATTTACATTTAATATATTTTATGTATTAACTGAAATGTACGAATTAGAGTGTGATCGACGAAAATATGTTTGTCGACTTGGTGAAAAACAGTTAGTTATTGCCTGAAAGATAGGTTTTTTTACTGAGCTCGCGGGACACTGTTTTCAACGATCCACTTTCAATTTTCAATACACACGCAATCATCAATTCAACAATTGTGAATCGCCAACAGTACGTGCGACCACGTTTGGTTATAAGATAATACAGGTAGACATTAGTTTCTAACACAGAAATAAAGATTCGTACAACATCACGTTGAAGATATGTATATTTGCTGAAACCCGACACAGATTCTCTTAGTTTGAATTCAATTTCAATTCAAAAATACATTAAAATTAGTTAAGGATTGATACGATAAGGTGAGAGAATGGCTTAACAAATATTTCACTTTGTTGATTGCACATTTCAAAAAAAAAAAAATAATAAAAAATAATAAAAATAATCGCAGCTTATACTCACACGCACTCACAACTATATTGATCTTCACTCTTTTAATTTCCTGTATCTGAAAGTACCGGGTTGTTTAATATTAGTTTTCCTTCGTATAGCACTACTTTTTTCGCATTTCGCATCGGAATTTCTATTGGCTGATTGGTTTTTTCTTTTTCACCCAGAATTAACTTGTAAGATTATAATCCCATTCAGGTTATTCAAAATTGTCTTTTAACGCGTACAATTTTACCTTCACACGGTTCATGTTTTTATGTTTATTGTCCGTTTGAGTGTGCTTTCTTCGGCAAAAAGTTTGTTTCGAAATCGTAACTTTCATGCCCCAATGCATAATAAATTGTGCTTCATTACTCACGATCACTATTGGTATATACACGACCTGAGTGGACAACAAATAAACAAACAAATACTACTAGATTCTACACGATAGATATACGTTTTGTGTCCGTTATATGTTAACCCGTTAACTCACTTGGAATAATATTCAATGATAATGAGAGATAACCATTTTATAAATAAACTGGAACGTTATTGATACACATAATCTGATGAGTTTTTACATTTTTCACATTTATTTTATTTATATTTTTCTTTTCAATTATACGAATGATGAGGTTGAGGATATATTTTTTGTGCAATTTGTGCAACACGAGCGTAGAAATAACTTAACAATGTGTATAGAATTACTAAAAATTTGATATCCCTTGTGCACATATAAAATTTTTAACCCAAGGAATCGTAGGTTACTTTTTAACTGGACATATAACGTGTATATACGGTTGTTGTTGTGAAATATTTTTTGATAATATAAATCTCTAAACAGAAAGAAAATGAAGCGATAAAAAGGAAATATCATCAGGAAATATTTCATGATTAACTGCAGTAATAATAAGTGTATATGCTTTGTCCGTTGGTTGATTGTTGATTAATGACGCTTTGCCTTATGTTTGCAGAACGCGTCAAAAGACAAGGTAACACACGACATTAATTTAAATTTCTTCTAATTTTCCTCTTTTTCTAACACTCAAAGACACCCAATCAAAACAAAAATTTTTTGCGCGGATTGATTTTTGTCACCACTTGTTTTTGTAAAAACTGACAGGTTTTTTTTTTGTCTCAAAAGCCTGTTGTAATTTTTGTTTCACCAGACACAATGTTTTTGTCACATAGAAACGTCCGTGTTGCATATTGGTACTCTGGATGGCGTACAAATATTTTTGAATTTTTGCAGGACCTTTTTGCGGAATAGGGATTTCATCGACGAATATATGTTTTGATGATAAAATAAATATCCTAAACTTGATTTTTTGATCCCGCTATGTGATTCCCCGCAATTTTGAATAGCTGATAAAGCCCGCTCATTCATTAGCATTTATTATTAACTCCCAGATGCTATATACTGTTTTAGTTCGTGCGCAAATTAAGATTGTTGTTTCTTTTCTCTTGCAGAAAAAACCTGACTGGTCGAAGAAGGGCGAGGAAAAGAAGGTAAAAGAGGAAGAGGTTGAGGCATGAGAGCACCGTTTAAGATATTTTCCGTTTAAGATATTTCGTTTGTTCCTCTTTTTTAAGTTTCAGTTTTGTTTTAAATGTAATTAAAAAGGAATTTTATATTAATTGTCAAAAGTATTGTCAATGTCTTTAATGACTTTTTTTTGTTACTGGCGTTTACACGTAATCAACAATTTTGCTCTGTTTTAATGTGTTTGAGTGACTTTCTTTTTCTGACCAATCCGTATCCGACCAACCACTGCGTCCCTAATGTTCTGGATAGAGGAAACAAATAAGAACCATTATGCAGTAAACTAATTTTCGAAACAAAATTTAGACTATTTTTAAATTGTTCTTCTTCTTCCATGAGTCACACTTGTGTCAAAAAGATTTGAAACTTGCAAATAATTATTCTGTTCCAACTTTGATTGCAATTGAAAGAGTTTAAAAGAGGCCATTCGACGACAATCATTGTCATTTCTTCGTGTTTGTTTTCAAAGTTATGCTCCTTTGTGGGTTTCAAATTTTTGACAAGGGTGAAATTTGTTATATTAGTGAAAAAACAATAAACAAACTGTAAAAATTGTCACGCATGATTTGAGCATCTTATTAGTGATTACTTGAGAGTAATAATATAATTAGTGGAACGCTATGAAAACAATTGATTAAATTATGGCTAATTGTAAGAGTTCAATATAACCAGTTAATAGTAACCTGAATTTTTGGCCTTTTATACTTTTGCGAACAACGAAATTTCTTTCCCCCCAAAAATCAGAAAATTGCAATAACGTTTTGTACGAATGAGATTTTTTGGTCCAATATTAATGTTGTAACAATGGCCTTCACTGTATTTAATGAATATTTTTATCTATCTGTTTACAACAATGATAAGCGAATAAATTATTTATCGTATTTTCTGAATGTCGTTTTTATATTAAACCTTTCTTCCCAATTTTTTCTTAACGATTGTACATGCTTGACATAAAGTAGATTGTAAATTATTCTGATATAAAGTTTTCCAATTAAAACTTTTTTTGATCTTGTTATTTGTTTTATAATCATCTTCTAGTCAGTGTACAGGATATTTTTTTTATCATCTGATGATGTAACATTCTTAATTGTGCATAATAAGTATATTAATTTGAACTGAATAACTTGAGAATTAATTGAACATAGAGAAGTTTCGGAATGTTTCAAACTATATATAATTAATCGTAACTTTTACTCAAAACAAATGAAATGAATGGAATATTTCAGCCATACTTTTCCCGATTAAAAGAATTTTTGAACTCCACAAAAACTAAACCTTCACACAATTGATTTTTTAAAGTAAAAAAAAAAAAATAAAAAAAATAAAAGTAAAAAATACGGGGCAAGTTGGTTCAGCAGGTAAGTTGAAATAAACTACCATTTTTGAAAGATGCATATGCAAGATTTTTTTATCAGAGTAATTTTTGAATTTTATAACAAAAGTTTTAAAATTTTATGACCGTAAATATGCATGCTTGTCATTAATAGTCAATTTTTTTAAACAAATTTTGATATTTTAATGATAATCTCCAGTTATGCGGTTAGCATGTTTGCCTGCAAGGTATGTTGTCGCACACATGTTGTTGACGTGCGGTTGAAATGAGCTGGCACGTAATGTATCATAGCATACATTGTAAGAAAAGCGCATATGCAAAGAAAATTCCAAGGATATACGAAGTCTGCATTGTTTTCTGTCTGCTCAATAAAATTTTTGATATCAAGATTTTAAATTTCAATACACCGTTTGATGTATTATTCAAAGTAAATAAAAGACGAACGAGCAACCAATTTAATATTCGAATCATTTGAAGAAAGGGAATAAGTCCATCAAGTTTAAAACTTAATTATATTATTCAGATATAGGTATATTTCAACGCGATTTTTCCCTCTGTTTTCTTTACTTTTCAACATTTCATATTTCATTGTTCATTTATTTTCATGTCGAGAGTAATTTGAATGTACTATAAATATTTGCATAAAGTCAAGAAATAATTACGAAGCTCAAAGAAAATTACTGCTGAAGAAAAAACAGATTGAACTCAAATTATAATGCTACGCAAGTTGTTTTTCCTTCTATGAGATCCATCATAATGAGCATAAATAATAATAGATTTAAATGAATCTTTTAAGAAAAGCAAAGCAATTTATATTGCTATGATAAATGATACTTGGAATCGTCAAGTTATATCATAATATTACTGATACAAGCTTCGTACTTACTAGTATGGCAAACGTTTTATAAGCTTTATATATTCAAATGAAAAACTTGCACCAAATTAATGAAAAAAGAGTATTAACATTTTCATTTGTTGAAAATGGAGGAGCCTGAGCCTGAGCCAGAACCACCGGCGCCAGAACCTGTTAAGACACCTGAACCTCCACCACCGGAACCAAAACCGCCGACACCTGAGCCACCGGCTCCGACACCGCCTCCTCCAGTAGAAGCGCCAACTCCTGAACCGGCTCCATCACCAGGTATACAAAATTCACATCAAAAATGTATTTAGAATTTTTTATCCATTGCTTATCAAATGGTATTATTTTTAGTACCTCCTGCGGAAGGTGAAGCGCCCGCGGAAGGAGCGCCACCAGCAGAAGGAGCGCCACCTGCGGAAGGAGCGCCACCTGCAGAGGGCGCCCCACCAGCGGACGGAGCGCCACCGGCGGAAGGTGCGCCACCGGCGGAAGGAGCGCCACCTGCAGAAGGAGCGCCGCCAGCGGAAGGAGCAGCGCCACCTGCAGAAGGAGCGCCGCCAGCAGAGGGAGCACCACCAGCGGAAGGTGCGCCACCGGCGGAAGGTGCACCACCAGCAGACGCACCTCCAGCAGATGCACCTCCGGCAGAAGCGGCTCCACCAGCAGAAGCACCACCTGCGGAAGCACCACCAGCAGAAGCTCCGCCTGCTGAAGGTCCATAATTCAGAATATTTATACCTGTGGAACAGTTTGTACTCCATAATTCAACTTTTTATTACAAAGCTAAAATAAACATAATTTATTCGAATTGCAGCTCCAGCATCGTAACTGCATTGGGGAAGACGATGGCATTTTTCATAAATTATTCGATGACGTCACAATTAGAAACATGAATGGTGCTACGCGAAGTTAACGCAAAAGTATATCTCGTATGCGCACTCACGAATGGCGACGTTAATTGCTAATTCATCACATCGTACATAAAATCCGGTGCACGGATGCAGTGCTGCGAGTTTGGATCTGGCACGTTATATCATGCAATAACATTGTCGTGCATATCAACGTATCTACGTTCTAGGGTGTTAGAATTAAATTCTACGCAAGTCACAGACACTCGATTGTATATTTAATACACACATTCAAAGCGGTTCGCCGCTACTTTCATTGACCAAAGTCACTCAAATATTCACGTATTATAATTACAATTTTCAATAAATAATTCACAAAAATGTGTATACATTCGCTCGTATCACTTTATTGCTCGTTTCTTAGTTTAAGTATAGATTTTGTGTGATTTCACGATTTATTTAAATGCAAAATGAAATTAATGCACTGATAAATTCATTCGATATTTTTGCACTTCAGAAGGTGTCTATAAAAATGTTTGTTTTATTTATGATTGCATTCTGCAGTGAATTGTAATATCAAACGTAAATGAACATCTGTTTAGAACTTTTCATCCGCATTCTGTTTGCAGTTTTGCAAGATAGCAATAAAATTTTATATGTAAACTTTAATATCGTCGAATTTTTTAACATCATAGCACAATGCGGAGTCATAAACCTTTTACATGAACATAAAATGGCTGTGGTGTTGAACGGGTTATCAAAATGAAAAAAAGAAAAAAAAACGAAAAATATTATTTTTAAAAATACGGCTTACGTGCAGTTTCATCAATTTTTTTATGGGGCTTGTTAATAAATTGAACCTATGAAAAAACCGTAGGCCATATAAAAATTGTGTCACTTCGAAGGCTTCCACTTCAATATTGTTTCAGCTCCAACAATGTTTGAGTAGAACCGCCGCTGACTTTTCATAACTTTATACATTTTTAAAATTAAAAAAAAAAAAAAATTCAATCTATAAATTTTTTCATAAAGAAGTGGTTTTTGATCCCCAATGAATGTTGTTTCATAAAATAATAAAACAGCTTTTAAAGGTTGTCGTTTGCAATTTAATTTCACTTCGTAATTGAATCGAACAAACGTGAACTTATTATTAACAGAATAATATTTATGCAAAATTTATTACTAAGAGAGTTCTATAAATAATGTTTAGGTGCAACAAATATTGCATTACAAAATCTATTTGCAAATGTTGCTGATAATGTTAGGGCATAATGTATAAGTATACCTCGCTCTTATTGCTAACAATTTGGAAATTGAAATGCAAAAGCATACACTAAATTTCAAAATAATTATAATTTATACATTAACGATCCCGAAATAACTATTTATCATAAAAAATATAATTCTGTCATAAAATAAAAAAATCATAAAGTTGTTTTTTTTTTTTTCTTAATACCGCAGAGGAAATTGATTGAAACCAAACTGACTTGAAAATAAATGCGGAACGAAACGAAGCGAAATTTCAAAGTTAAAAAAAATTTCTATCCACAATGTTCAGTTATACGAAATGTTTCAGCCAATTAGCTTTTGCCGAATACAATTTTTACGATCATTTTCTCGAAGTGACTCGGTACTAATTTGGTCGTGTTATTTTGATCACGATTGCTTGGAATAAAAAAAAAGTATATCTATATAAAACGAACAATAATGAATGAATAAATCTTATCGCAAAGCTCCCTTTTTGATGCCGAAATGATCCTTACAAGTGAAGACAGCAAAAAATAAGTCTCATAACAACTTAACGAGTGCGGCAACGCGGAATCGCAGTGCATAATTGAAATTTGCAGCAATCCGTATGTCTGAGCCAAAGTGAAAGCGCACTGGATGGAGTGAATTACAGTTTATTAGTTGTAAAAGGTTGGTCATGATGTATTTTGATGAAACGCGAGTTGATCGTCGGTAGCGATGTCTGCGTACAAACGCCTCGCACCGCGCCTCGAGTCCCACTGTTTCACGTCTCTGCGCGACATCGCGCCGCTCAGTTGCTCAGTGCTGTACCGGCTGTCGACGTGATCGGATCGTTACTTTAGTGCTGCGTGCGAGGAGCCGGAGTTTCACGTGTTCGAACGATCGAACTCTACTGACTGTCAGCAGTGAATTTTAAAAAAGTGAATCAAGTTCATTTACTTCAACTAATACATTTAACTCGATTTAAATATTTCAACGGTTGTCATTGCAATTTAAACTCAAAGTCAGAAAAAATTAATAAGCATGCTGAGATTTGTTAATTTCAAGCCGAGTTTTAAGCACTATTAAAGTAAGCATCACTTAATTCATGGCTCACTTAAATGACATCAACTTGAGTTGTTTTTTCCTCAAGAAACTTTCAACAAATTAAGTACAAAGTTCCTTCCAGTTGGGTGTTCAAACTGCGTCTAAGTCAATAACAAATAGTACGATGGCAAATAAAAATTTAATTATTACTTCCATTGCTGTAATATTTATCATCAAATAAGCGAGAATTCAATAAGGCAAAAGATCGTTTCGATGGGGCTCGTGTTTGTTTTTCGAAAGTAAATCTAAACATTGTCGGGACTGACTTGTATACAGGTATATGTGGGCTTCGTTAAATCTGAGTAAGGCTTTTTTTTTCGTCTGATCCCAGACTCACGATTGACGTTATAAGACAGGATTAACACTTCAATCTCCTCTGGCGTCACGTCAGACATTCAGCAAAAGTATTTCTCATTGATCGAAATTTAAATTTTGATCCACGATAGTTGAGTTCATTCAATTTGAAGTAAATCTTAACCTAATAGGAATAAAATATTTTTATCAGTACTTTCAAAACTTTTAAATAATAAAAATTGAAATGTTAAAAATATATACAATTGAACTAATTTGAAATATTTCACTTTTGTGTGCGCAGGTATATAAGAGAACGTTTCGTGAATCAGCAAAGTGTATAAAAGTGAAGTGTGATTATTATATGGTGACAGTTTGACAGCTGAGAGAAAATTTGTATTTCGGAGCAGGGGCTACTTGACATACGAATCTGACATAGGTAAGTCGGCGTCGTTGTGCGTATCCAGGTTTCGTTCGTTTTGCGCTGGTTATACTGGTTCCTCGCAGGATGTGCTGTATAGAGCTAAGCCGACATAAACAGTGGAAACGGTCCACCGGCACGTTACTGTTGTGCGCGTGTTGGATCGAGTTCTCTCCTTCGAATAGAATGAATGCCCCTTTTTTTCATATCGTAATAGCACGATAACGGAAAGAAACGCAACCAATTATTTTCAACGTTGTCACGAGTTCTGATTTACGAAGCCGGTAATTGTGGGAGTGACGATAATTAATAAATACTTACACGATTGCATTATTCCTGAAACCGCGTTTGTTCAACATTTATAATAATTAATCGCAACGCGACTCGATTCCGCACATTAATTTGATCAATCGTCCTCAATTCAATTTTATTAACGATCCCCGTGTCTCAGATCAAAAATTATTGTCACGCGAAAGGTCGAGTTTCGACTCCACTCGGGCATTAACTTTTAATTGAACAGAATTAATTACTTGATAATTACGATCGCTTTTTATCATCAGTGTTGCAGAAAAAAAAAGAGTAACAAAAATTGATACCCTGGTATCCATTACTACAAAAAATAACTTTTTCTTCAGTCACAGAATCATCCCAAAGTCACGATAAGAGAACAATTATATAATTGTTTGTTTGCTGTTCACATAGCAGTATGTTGCCAATTATGTCAAGAATTAGTTGTTTTTATTTTGGAAAACCAAGATGTATCTTTATTTGGTGGATGAGAAGAAATGAGTGGAAAATTCGAGGATATAATTTTGTTGGCCCCACGTTGCACTAATTTTTTTCAAGTCACATACAAATTTGATGAATTATATACAAGTTGATACAGAAACTGAAAATTCAATTTTAATCAGATTAAAAATGGAAAATGTGTTGAGCACGCTGCAGTGAGTGGCGTTTTTCCAATACCAAGATTAATGGTACATGTTGAGTTTATTATACATCACGAATTCAGTGATCAGTTTAACTGGTCGATGTGAAAAAAACAAAAAGATTTTTGTGTTTGATCCCCTGACACTTTTATTTGCGTTGACGTAATTCACAAATAAAGTTTGTTATAAATAATGCGAACGCTCGGGCAATACAAACGGCAGCGCTCACCGACCGATGACAGCTATTCACGTGAACGCATTTTCGGGACACATCATGCTATTTAGAACTCACAAAGCCACAAAATCAAGAATTCCCCGCAACGGCCTTATTTGCGGATGAGTGTAAAATGCAGAGCATACTCATTAGGACATTTCGAAACGGGCGTGTGCAAATAAACGCATTGAAACGTGAGACGTTCATTGTAGAATGAGTCTGTGGCTGCCGACGCAGTAATAATTGTATGCCATTCGTACGTCTGCTATCAGCTAGTGACACGCTAGTTGCGGCTATCAAAACCACAGACAGTTTTTCGTAGGTACACGCTCCCTACCCGCAGCGACGTCATTCACACGCAGAGCACATCTACGTCTGCTTGACGTTAAACTCCAGGCCGCCAGCATACAGTCACCTGAAATGCAACAAAATGCTGCGTCATTGTCCCCAGAAAAAGGCCTCGGAGTACGGTAAATATGCAGGGATGTCGCGTGGTTTTACTCTCGCGGATAAAATCTGCGTTAATGAACGCGTTAGCAAATGTGCATTTCATGAGACCCGGGGAGGGGGAATACCATTTTTTTGATGGTAAAAAAACGACTACAACAATAAAGAAAGGTCGCAATTCATTACTTTGACGTTTCTCTGTTTTAATATATTTTTTAGATTTATCACTTGAAAAAAAAGGGAAAATTTGTTTTGGGTTTTTATGTTGCATTGTGGTATCATTATAGTTGCAGCTAGAACAAGCTTCCACTTAGCAGACATTAAGAGGACATTTGTGTTTGTGTTCAGGACACAAAATACAGTTTTCTGTTAGTAAATATTTCCTTGCCAAGTTACAAGATGTACAATACACTTTTTCTGATAAAAGATACGAGTCGTAAGACAAGAAATAAGAGACAACGCGTGATAAATTTTTTCGAGTACGACTGTTTTTTTTATTCAGAAATAAAAAAACACGATAAGAACTTTTTTCGATTTTTTCTAGATCCTCTTCTGAAAAGCTGTTCAAATTAGTTTTTTTTTTATACGAATATGTACAATCATTATCTTACGAATTTATTAGACAGACCATTCGACACATGATATATGAAACAATAGACCTGTAATGCTATACTAGGGTCTTGCGGTGCGACCCGCTTCAATGTGGAGGATATTGCGACGTGTTTTTTTTTTTTTTTTCGTTTTTTTTCTTACCCTAAAGGTACAAAATGTATAAAAAAAATTTGCACGGTAAATCGATCTCCTTTGTAACTTCTAAATTAAGTGAAAATTAACGTTAATTAGAAACGTAAATTTCAGGAAAAAGAAACACATTTTGTATAATGTTGCCGAAACGCTTTCGACAAAAGTTATTCCTTGGCGGAGTAAAACTTTTAAAAATAATCTATTTCAAATGTCTTTTAATCTTGGTTCCTTAACCCGACTCTCTCAGCCATTTTTCTTACGATATTCTTTGTGCATAAATTTTTGCGTTAATTTAAAAAAAGCCCGACGATAAGGTACACCTTTTGAAAACAATTTGCGCTGCTCCTAATTACAGTATACATTTGTTAGTTTAGATCTCATTAACTAAACTTACAGCATTTGTGGAATATAATTTTCAGCTTGATTGCACAAAGCAATCAAGGATGAATTTCTGCGGTCATCAATCGATGGAAAAAAGAGAGAGAGAAAAATGTTTAACACTTTAAGTGTGCATTGATCATTTGTAATAAGGTGTCTCGTTTCTGTCTCTCGTAATTCTTATGTAACGTACCAAATTATTTGCAGGGGTAGTTTTCTCGTTTGCAGAAATATATTTCTCTGATGCATTATTCCGTCGCGCAATAAATAATGGACTGCTCCGCTATATAGCTATTCTTTCATAGAGTGGCTGGTTGGTTCTTTTTTGCATGTTCAAAAATAGCTGCAAGATGCAATTAAGTGTAATTGCGAATGCATTACAATACGAATAACTAGACTTCACAGAATGGGATCAATTTTTGTATCAACTTTTTTGATGAATGGAGGATGAAAACAGCCATCAGTAATTTTTGATGTTTAAAATTGTCTATAGAGTCTTTGATAATTTTTTTCGCCTGTTTTCACAATCTTTTATTTCGAGCAAATAGAAGGCAAGGCGAAATAAAAGAGAAACAATTTAAATGACTATCAAAGTAAGTTTTGTTCAGCTTTTAGGAGCGGAAAAGTCGTGAATGGGATGTGTCTTTGTTCATGATGGCGATGCATAACGAGACGAGTGTATTCGCGCATTTAGCGATGACACACAAGGTAAGCTGGAGAGACCGGAATGATGAAAAATATAGCGGGGACGTCTAATTTTAATGCTTTCATTAGGTAGCTTTTTGTTTAAAGAATGTGGGTCAGTTTTGCGATGGTATCGCGTCTGTATGGCTGGAGAGCGGCAGCCGACGACTCATTTCCGACACTCCTCCGCGAGTAACGGTACGTGCAAAACCGCCGCCGCCGTCACTTGTATCAAACGTCGCGCGCGTATTCCTCTCTCTAATTCGATCGATCGCAATTCGAATCGTTATAACCTTTGTTCAAACGTAGACGAGTATCCGGCGCAATCATGTCGCGCGCGGCATCTTTTATTCATCGCCAGCGACAAAAGTCAGACGCACGCCTCGTGTAATTTAATACGCGTTATGATTTTCTTCAGATTTTCGACCTCTCCGATCCTCACGATAATTACAAAATTGTTATGCGCAACTTGGTTTATTACGGCTGCTCGCTTCGAATAAATCGGCACTTCCACCACACTTCGGTCGAAGTTAAATTGGATTATCTGGCGGGAAACACTGATAATCCGCGAGAATTGATCAGGTTCGGAGCAAATTATGCAGAATGATAGGCAACAAATTTGTCACGAAATATTCAAAACTTGTTTATATTACGTTTCCGTTGATGTTTTTGTCGTCGCGTATAAAAGGCTGACGTTCATGCTGATGACGTTGATAATAATAGATAAATTGATCGTCATGAAAATTTCAAAGGCTTTTTATGGAAACAAAAATTCTGGCGCACTTTGTTTCTCAACAGCGGAGCAGAGACGACTCGAGTTCCCAAGCGTGCAGAGCGAGACGCGCGAGAGCGCCGGCCCCTTACGCGGAAATGATCTAGATTCTCTCTCAGCTCTCGGACATTAGCGAGAACCCCGTAAAGAGTTAACGTTTTAGAGAATCATTCACCGCGTGATTCGACTTTTTCATTCATGCACTAACTTTCTTCTTCTTCAAAAATGCAAAACCAATACAATATAACAGAACACAAAAGTATAATAATTGTGAACTTTTAAATTTTGTTATAAATTATTGATGATCAGGCAGGGAAAATGTCTGTTAGCTTTTAATTTTCGTCAAAAAATGAAATAGTTTTCATTTCTCCGCTGGCCAAATTATATATGAAAGTTTGATAAATCAACTGGAACGGAGCGCTGTTTAATGTACACGATTATAAATTGAAATCACATTTCGTTTGGTTCATGCATGACCAAAATGCATAGTTGAAACTAATTAAATTCGCGAACAAGTCGAAGCTGATAATCGGCGCGCTAACTCTCTCTCTCTCTCTCTCCCTCTCAGAGAGAAACACACACGATAACGCCTCGAAATGACCATTGCGTGGAAATAAATCGAGCGATAACACCGGATTTGGAGAAGAGTCAGGAGGAAGCGGCATTGTGATGGTAAAGTTTGTCTAACATGAGCGTGAATATAGGTATGTTTATTCCTCATTGGAGATGAGGCGCATAGAAAATTGTGTTGGTTCGGCCGTAAAAAGGCATCGGACGCTCTCGAGCGAGAGTGGGATAGCTCGCTCTCTTTTGTATAACAAACGTGCTCGTAATGTAAACTCGTGGTATAAATAAAGGCAGTTGGCCGATGCCAATTAAAATACCTCTTATTGAAGGCGATCTTAACGAGTGGGCGATTTCGAGAAAGATTCGCCGCTGCAATCTTTGGCGCACACACGCATCCGCCGGACACGCGTCCCGCGATTTATGCGTCCATATAAGCTTATTTATGTTTTCTGTTAATGCATTCATAATGGCGGCCACTTTTTTTCGTGTCCCGATTGCCAATCGGAATGCTTTGATGTATTCTACGTGTAGACACAAATTGTTATGCAAATTTTCGAACGTCGGGTTAAGATTTTATTTTCTTTACCGTGAGGCGAGCGCATCTTTTTGTTCGTTTTTTTTTTTTTTATAATATAAAAGAAGCGAAAGAGGAAGTGAAATTCAAATGAGACGTTTTAATTTATAACTTTATCAATAAATCGCATGCTTTTGGGGAGTTTTTGATTCTTGGGTGCCGCACGGTGTAATGTATATGAGAGAGCGTCCCAATCTTCTACGTGTTTTGCAGAACAATTACCGCGGGTTAGACACACTCTTTTTCAACTAAGTTTCTCAGGATCAACTATAGGTATATTAGCAGCGAGTAAAGTATACTGATATATTCCTCGCAGTAGCGTCGTGAAACTAAATCATCTGCAACACTTTGACGGCACTCTAAACATGTGCCCCGACAGAAAGTAAAAGATTAATGCTGAGAAATTTTGTTACAGTCTCTACTTACATACTTGGTGAAGAATACTGCCTCGTTTCGGCTAATTGCCATCACTCATTTTCGTTACGATTTTTATAAGTCTTGAATCTTCCAACGAGATTCTCAAAATTAATTTTGAATTACATGATTGATGTGATAATGCGATTACGGTTCGTTAAAAGTTTGCACAAGCGTTAGAACAAAATTCATCGTCTTATTTGCAACTTCAGTCTTGAACTTTGGAAAAACCTTTTTCTTATGACAATTAGATGTTTGTTTTTAAACTTTATAAAATCAACAGCTCCTATTATAGATGCTTGTTAAAATGTTACAGCTTGGATAAATATTTTCCTGCTCTATTACTCTTCTACGAATTGAATTCCAGTCCCTATAGAGAACAAATAAATTCATAACTCTTTGAGTGCTCCGAATTTTATATTATTCTCAGTAAAATCTAATAAAATTTGATTATCCTTTATTCTGCGGACGGATATTCCAGCGTTGATTATGAAAGTATTCTACATGGACAAGACACGACACGCGTGATTGAAATGTCACGTAACTTTTCCAATGAAAAATTACCATGTAACGATAATTCAACTTTATTAAAAAACTTTTCTGTAACACTGCAAAATTCTTTACTGATTTCCCGTTGGAAATGTTTTTGATATTACGGCTAAAAACACGGTTGTTTTAAATTAGCACAGAAAAATTTCGTCATAAACATTTTTTATATCCTTTTTTTTCTCTCTCATGTCGTATAATGTTAACACTATCGCGCCAGAATAAGCACATTGATTATTCCGCCAGAAGACACAAAAAAATGAAAATTGCGCTTGGACCTCTTATTAACTAAAAAGGTTTTTAACAAGCGAATTCGTGCACTCATGATTCAAGCATAAAGAGCGATTTATGAATAATGCATAAGCCAGAGATGTGACATTTATAATGCAATCTTTAAAGAATAATAAGAATATCATGCCTATCGACATATCTAATGATTCAATATAGAGTTTGAATTCGTTAATTTTTTTACGTCGAATTCAATTGTTTCTTCTTTTTTTTTTTTTGTCAACAGTTCAACAGGTATATTTAATTCAAAAGCTCATACAGCATTAATTAAGCGCAAATTTGAATACAGAGATAATGTGAGGGTATAAAGATGTATGCTCATCACTTTTTCGGTACACTTCTTCTTTTGTTTTACGCTCACTTGAAATATTTGAATCTTCAATAAACAATGAAGTTTTCATTCCCATTTTTTGTCCTTAAAAGTTGATCCGTTTTTCAAAAGATTAGAGAAAAATATTTTCGTTGCGGCACAACACCATCTATCATAAATAAAAAAGTTTTTTGTAGTTATCACGAATGGGGAAAAAAAACTTTTTTTTGATCAATTCCACGTGGATTTCGTAGGATATATCTTTAGAAATTCTTATTTACTCGTTGTAAACTTGATTATCTTGTTTTTATTAGTCGATTATTTTTTATACCCTATTTATAGGATAAGAAAATTATTTGATGATTATGTGATGTAATTATAGAAAGAGCAAGTTTATTATTACATTTCATGTGGTTTTTGCGTATTCAACCGTTCAAGTATATTTCAAGTACGGTTTGCGCGTAGCTGCGGTCTTTTACGTCACGAATTAAAAATAGAATCTATGCAAACTACATTGGAAGCAAATTATATTTCTTTTTGTACTTTGAAAAAAAAATCTTTTCCTTCAAACGTCTTCAAGGAGCCTTTGTACGGAGGTAAATGTTTTTCTGATAATTTAATGACGAGTTGTTTGGTTTCAGAAACATCACGATTCATTAACAGAAACAAACTTTGGAACATAACTATCACACTGTTTACATTATAGTGATGATCTAAATATGAGTAATCGAATTTAATTTTTACATGTATGCATATTGGTTGCCGCGATAATGATACATTTCGTTTCGTCACTTGGACAAAATTTGTATTCCTCCTCGAAAAAGAAAGTTGAATCGTCAGAAAAGCAGATAAAATCTATAGAGATAGCGCGTAGGAGGATGTTCCACTAAAATCGTAATAGTGTCTCTCGTGGTTGGGCGGAACTTTCAACTCTGGCCCACACTTGGGTGGGTCCAGGTAGCCGTCACGAAAGTATGATTTATTCGGACTTGGAAATTTCTTTTGATCAACTTTCTGTCAAAACTAGAAATAAATAATCATCATTCAGTGAATCGAAGACTTTCTCGGATCAAAATATGTTTCAATCGGTGATTTTCGAATTGCATCGTTGTTTTTATGTAATGCATATGCTAATGTAAAACCTTTTTCGTGAGTGGGCGTCATATTCAAATCAACGCCTTTGAGGTCAATCGTCGTTAAACTTGTAACCAATTTTACGTCCGATCGACGATAATAATAAACAAAGTGGGAGATTGAAAGGAAACAGTTTTGTTTTGTATAATTTAATTGAAACAAAATTCAAAAGAGTGATAATAAAATAATACAAATGGTCAATTTCTACACCGAGCAAATATAACGTAGATGCAGAAACGTTGATCAAAAAAAAAAAAAAAAAATCTCCAAACAACGAGAAACATTCGTTACAAAAAATCACACTTTTATTATAGTATGGCTGCCGTATTGTACTGCGAAAGATTGTGTAAATCAAGCTTGCGTTTATTATATTACAGAAATGAAAAATCACGGTCCAATTGTGATAACGTTGTTCTCCTTTTGTTAATTCATAAAACGAACTATTTCGTTACATTTACGATTCAAAGCTTGCATATATCATTTTCACAGTTTGATTACTTTTATTTCACATCGTAAAAGTAATTTCTCCGAATTAATACTTTTTCATGTTTAAAGTGATCAAAAATGAATTATCGTTTGCTGATAATTTTTTTACAAATTACTTTCTGAAAATAATTGCTATTATTTGTTAAAAGAACTTCGGAGGCTTGAAAAAAAGAGAAAACCAAAAGAAAATGAATGCATGTGTAGTGAATGCACAAGGAAGTCGCAATACACAATTCGTGATTTCTATTCGAATCTGCTAATTGGGGGGTAGTCCAGATGTATATAATGTGGATATGCCGGTCGATGCCAGTTTCAGGAGATGAAACGTCCTGCTTTCCATACCTTGCATCTAGTCTCGTTCAACAGAGTTGTGCATGGAAGTTGGCAACGATTGAATATAAATCACGTTGATTTGTATGTCACGAACTGTGCACTACGTCAAAACATTTTTTATGGTCGAATAGAAAATCAGCGCCTTAATTGTATGTTTTGTCTCAACCATTGTTATCGTTTGGGCTGGACAAAAACGTACCCTCGGATTATAATAAATTTTATTATAACATACAATTTCTACGAAATCAAATTGTATACAATTTTTTTCTAAATTTATCGTCCAATGGAAAAAAATATGAAAATTGAGTTGGAAAAAATATGAAATAATTCCAGTTTCAACATACTTTTGTTCCATTAAAACCTTTAATTACCTCTGAATGATATTTCAATTGAATTTTTTATGCGTTTTTCTTTTTGAAGGAAAATCGTTCTCAATTTGCAAATACTATTCATACAATTTAATCACCTGAAAGTTCCGTGCAATGTGCTACAATAAATAGCAAAATATTTTGTTCGGATTGATCATCAAAGTCAAATAGAGGTGTGTGTGTGTGTGTGTGTGTGTGTGTGTGTGTGTGTGTGTGTGTGTGTGTGT